>JBBPTP010000441.1:0-19092 GCA_038094195.1 Pulveroboletus aff. carminiporus | reverse complement strand
AAGCTTGGCTCACCATTAATAGCACTGCAATTACACCAGGCTCGTACGACGCGGTACTTGCCGTTCTCTCACGACTCACCAGCGTAAAAGCGGGCCGGTTTGCAGAAACACGCTTAATGAAAGGTCGCACATACACATGGGCGACATTAGAACAAGAAATGGAGGGTCTATTTAGATCCGCCAACAAAGTCGACTGGGCCCGCAAGCAAATTGACAGGTTTACACAGGACAATATGCCCATTGACGAATTTATAGTAAAGTGGGAATCACTTTACAATCAAGCAGCACTCGATGACTCCGACGCCATAAGACTATTGGAGAAAAACATATCCAGGGGCATCATTGCCCAAATATTCAAAGAAGGCAAATGGCAGCAAACGCCGGCAGGCTACCTGGTAGAAATCCGCTGCGTTGGTACGGCAAAAGAAGCCCTTGATTTTATAATGGGCCGTACCATGCAAAGAAGCAACAACTTCAAAGGCAAAGGACAAAAGAAGTCCGATGCCATGGACATCGACATAACGGACCACAGACCGTTCAAATGTTACAACTGTGGAAAAGAAGGTCATTCTTTGAAAGAATGTCCAAAACCCAAAATAGAGTGCCCCAAATGCAAGTATGTGGGGGGTGCTCATAAGAAAGGATGCCCAAAAGGGAAAGATCACAAGGCCAGAGTGGCTGAAGAGTGGAGCGACTCGGAAGATGAGAATCCGAGAAGCTCAAAATCCAACCTGGACCGCATGGTTCAGAAGATGACACACGAAGAGGCTGAGGCCTACTTCAAAGACCTATTTGTTACTCGCTCGAAAGAAAAGGGAAAAGGCAAGGCAATGTAAGTGCACTGGGCATAGACGTTGCAAGGAAAAATCGTTACGCAACCCTGGAGGTTGAAGAAAGTTCGGACTCAGATGTACTACTAGATTCCATACATGGAGACTCTCTCAACAGAGAGGTTGGCCAGGGCGTCCGCAAGGATCACCCTTTTTGCACCATTTTACATCTGAAGAAGAACGATGACAAAGAAATCCTAGAAGAAATTTTCATTCGAAACGTAAACGTCCAAAAGGAGATTAATCTGGAAGTTACCATTGCTCCTGGATAAAATAAGAAATCTACGATCAAAACGGACGCACTGCTAGACAGTAGCGCTAACGTCATCTTTATTGACAAAGACTGGGCTGAGAAAAACAAGTTACCAATGAAGCCCTTGTCACAACCCATTCCAGTCTACAATGTAGACGGAACAAAGAATTCCGCCGGATCTATCATGCATTCCATGGACTTAATTATTACATATCAAGGTCACCAAGAACAAGTATTGACAGAAGTCACTACCCTGGGAAAGAATCAATTAATCCTGGGATACTCTTGGCTCAAATGCCACAATCCTGAAATTGACTGGGCTAAGGGAACAGTAAAGCTTAACTGATGTCCTAGATCTTGCCAAATGCTCTCCAATCGCACTACCTTTTTGGCTACACTCGATAAGGAAGAACAGGAACAAGCTTACGTGGCTTATCACCTACGTGCCGCCACAGAACAACCCGTTAAGACTGACAAAACTGTGGAGCAGTTAGTACCAAAGCAGTTCCACAAATTCCTTAAAGTATTCCATAAAGAAGAAAGTGAGCGCATGCCCATATGAAAACCCTGGGATCATGCTATAGACCTTAAAGACACGTTTAAACCTAAGAAAGGTCGCATTATATCCCTTTCTGTCACGGAACAGGAAGAAGTCTCTTCATTTATAGACGACCAATTAAAGAAAGGTTATATAAGACCCTCGAAATCACCTCAAACGTCACCGGTGTTCTTCATTCCAAAGAAAGATGGACGAAAACGGATGGTACAAGATTACCGATATCTTAATGAACACACGGTCAAAAACAACTACCCACTGCCACTCATTTCGCAGCTAGTTGATAAGCTCAAAGGGGCTAAATTATTCACAAAGATGGATCTTCGATGGGGATACAATAACGTACGCATCAAAGAAGGTGACGAATGGAAAGCAGCATTCATTTGCTTCAGAGGAGCATTCGAACCCCTCGTCATGTACTTCGGACTATGCAACTCCCCAGCCACATTCCAAGCGATGATGAACGAAATATTCGCTGATATGGAAGCGGTTGTGGTTGTTTACATCGATGATTTGTTAATATTCACCAAAGACAACGACAAGGACAAACACGACAAAATCGTATTGGAAGTTCTTCGTCGATTAGAAGAAAATGACTTATTCGTCAAGCCAGAAAAGTGTACATTTCACGCCACGGAAATTGAATTTCTAGGCATGTTCGTGGGACAAGATGGCATTAGAATGGACAAATCTAAAGTAAAAGCTATACTGGAATGGCCTGCACCCAAGACAGTGCGAGGTGTCCATGCTTTCCTCAGACTAGCAAACTTCTATCGCAGATTTATCAAAGATTTCGCTAAAGTGGCTAGACCACTCCATGATCTGACGAAGAAAGACATAAAGTTTGCATGGGAAAGTCCACAACAAGAAGCGTTTGACACGCTTAAACAAGCATTTACCATGGCACCTATCTTGGCTTATCCAGATAACGATAAGAAATTCCGGCTAGAAGCTGATTCATCAGAATTCGCAACAGGAGCAGTGCTCTCTGTCTATGAAAATAATGAGAAATGGCATCCGGTCGCATATTTCTCTCATGCCCTTAACTCCATGGAAAGAAACTATCCAATAGCTGACAAAGAAATGCTTAGCGTAATACGTGCATTGGAAGTTTGGAGACATCACCTTGAAGGTGCAAGGCATGAGTTCGAAATATGGAATGACCACGCCAATTTACAATTCTTTATGACAAGACAAGATCTCAATCGTCGCCAAGCACGATGGTCTCAATATTTATCCAGATTCAACTGTATATGGGTACACAAGGCTGGAACCACGATGGAAAAAGCCGATGCCCTATCTAGATGAGAAGATCACCTCGAAGGGATTGAAGATGACAACAAAGGAATCGTTGTTATCTCCCCAGATAAGATCAGACAGACACTTCTGATCTCAGATGAAGGGGTCTCCATTAAGCAACACATTTTTAATGCAACCATGTGCCTGACGGAAATGCAAACCCGAAAGGTACTCGAAAAAGAAAAACTCGAAATCCACGATGACGGTCTACTGTATGACCAATATGAAAGAATCTATGTCCCGGATACACCTCAGTATCCACTTCTACGCATGGAAGTCACAAGACTTCACCACGACACTCCAGTTGCTGGTCATCCTGGATATGAGAAAACTATAGAATTACTGCAGCGCAGTTATTGGTGGCCAGGAATGGCTACTTACGTTAAAGATTATGTGAAATGTTATGACAGGTGTCAACGTTTCAAAGGATCGAACCAAGCCCCAGCTGGCTTGTTACAACCTTTAGAAGCACCTCAAACTCCATGGGAACATATCTCTGCAGACTTCATCACAGACCTTCCCAAATCTCATGGATTTGACGCAATCTTGACGGTCGTAGATCGCTTCTCAAAGGAAGTTGAATTCATTCCCACACATAAGACATGTACAGCCCTAGATATGGCCAAACTCTATCTAAATTATATTTGGAAGCACCACGGACTTCCTAAATCCATCATCTCTGATCGCAGACCTCAATTCGCATCAGCCGTAATGCAAGAGCTTTGTAAGCATCTTGGTATAGACTGCCGTCTTTCCACAGCGTTCCACCCACAAACAGATGGGCAGATGGAATGAATGAATCGCGAAGTTCAACAGTATCTTCGCATATTCACAGCAGAATGACAACACGAATGGGTCGATTGGCTAGCCCTTGCCCAATTCTCGTATAATTCTAAATGTAATGCTTCTACAAAGAAGACTCCCTTTGAAGTAACACATTCATATCATCCAAGAATGGGATTTGAACAAGGGATGTCTAAGGCACCCGCCACAGAAACATTTGCAGAGCAAATAAAAACAGTTTTACAAGAAGCTTACGATAATATATTAAAAGCACAAGAACGGATGAAGGCTAACGCCAATAAACATAGATCATCCACACCAGACTATGCCATTGGAGACAAAGTTTGGCTCTCCACGGAAAACCTTCACTTGATGCGAGCATCTAAGAAACTTTCCGAATGATGGCTAGGACCATATGAAATCATTGAGTTAATGGGATCCAATGCAGTCAAGCTACACTTGCCTCACTCGATGAAAATTCACCCCATTGTTAACGTATCCCAGGTTAAACCGTATAAAGAAAGATTGGACGGGCAAGAACCGTACCGACCGGGATCCATGCAAGTCACGGAAGATAGAGACAACGAATGGAAAGTGGACTACATCATAGACTCCCAACTCAAAGGTCGACGTCTGGAATATTTAATTCACTGGAAAGGCTATGACGACACGGAATGAACTTGGGAGCCAAGAGCCAATCTAACACATGTGCAAGACGCAGTGAAAGAATTTCATCATTTACACCTGGCGGCCCCATGTGTCATCAACATAGACAAAAGTCTATTCCCTAAATTATTTGAAAAATACGAGAATCAGACCAACTTAACACGTCCTGCCAAAATACCCTTCAATCGCCTGGAATGCGATTCATAAGGAGGGGATAGTGTTACAAACGCTCTTTTTGCAACATCGTAACTTATTCAAACACTGATTAAAGCTCCTCCACAATGAGGTTAAACTAGCCACTCAAGTCTAATGCTTGTCGCTAGGCTTGCAGTTCAAATCAATTACCCCAAAGTTACGACTTCACGAATCCTTTACTCTTTCATCCGCTAAGTTCAAACGCACCTGCCTTAAACACCGCTGATACTTTCACGACTTCACGACAGCATGATGCTTGACATCGTGTGATTTACAACCTGACGCTTTTAGACTAATTGAACTTTAAAAGACAGAACTTAACTTTATTCGTACGCTTCCATTCTATGACTCATGCATTTCATTTCTGCTACCCTTTACCCTATGGCTATGCTTCATGCTTCTCTTCCATTTGATATGCCACTTAACTCATGCTCTCCTCATTGTTTTAATTCCTGCTTCACAGCCTTATGGCTGTTCACATCTCCATTTGGATAACGAACCAAATAAGTACAAACATGTATTTTAGTATATAAGGACCCGAATCTATGACCAAGGGATCCTCAGTCAGATCCTCTTGGGTATTTCCCCTCATCTGCTCACTCTATAAAGTCTACGCTGCCTAGTGATAACCTGAAAGCTCTAGTAGCAATTAGGGTTGTTTCAAAATGTGTTCTGCAAGTGGTGGTGGTGGAAAAACAGAGATGGGTTGGAGCTGCTGATTAATGAGGAGGTCAGAATGGTTTACATACAGATCTTGTTCAGTGATGGTCATAGCACTGAAGACTTTGCAGAAGGTAGGGAATATAACAAGGGGCAGAATATATTTAATATATGCATGTAGGCCATGGTGGTGAAGAGCTAAGAGGATGTGGTTGGAGATGCTTGAGAGGATGGTGTGAAGAGGAATGCCAAAATCTGCTGGTAGATTGCTGGAGGCAGCAAGAAAGTGGTATTGTTGAGCTCTGATTACTTCATGAAAGGAGCAGACTAATTCATGTGTGATGATGTCAGTGTAATAAAGGAGGGTATATTCAAGGGCATTTAACAGAACAGAATCAGATAGGATGGCAGTGTAGAGAGTGGTTGCAGAAGAAACTGGTAAACATTCTGGATAAACATTCCATGACCACAATGAGGAGGATCTTAGAGAGCAAGAAGATGATGAGGAGTGGGATGACAAGAGGGAGGATGACATTTTCAAGATAGAAGTGGAAGATGAGGTTTATGCAAGGGGGGTGCTCATGAAGAGATGCTGTCTTAGTTCCTTGGATGAGTTTTCATTTCAAGTTGTTGGCCTTCTTATAAGTGGACAAGATGGTCTGTGCATGTCTTAAGTTGGATTTGAATTTTCAGGTGTCCTCTGACAATGGATATCCTTTCCATATGGTCAGGTACTGTCTTCTTGCTGCAGTACCTCAATGTGATCTGATATGATCCACCTCATATTCTTCTTCAGAGTTAACAAGGTCCGATGGAGGTCAGGAGAAGTTTGGTCCATGTGTAACAGTTTTCTGATATGAGGACAGAAGTGAGGCATGAAAAACCTTGTGAATATGCCAGGTGGGTGGTAGTTTGAGTTGGTAAATGAGGGGAGACAGGACTTGAGTGATTTCAAACAGTTCATATCATTTAGGACTGAGTTTTCTGGATGATAGATTGAGTTGGAGGTTAGTGGCTTCTAGCCATACTTTGTCTTCTACTTTTCAAGGAGAGAATTGAAAGGTGGATCATTGCATCATAGCTAAGTAAGTAGATTTGTGAGTGGCCTTTGCTTTGGCTCTCACTCAGTCCAGAGATGTCAGTCTATCTTCTAGTGCAGGAATAAAGGTTTTCTCAAGTGATGGGAAAGATTGTGGTTCATATCCAAAGATGAGGAAGAAAGGGAACTATTTGATGGAGCTATGAGTGACAGAGTTATGGTGGAACTCAGTAGTGATAATGAAATCTGCCCATTTCTTTGAATGGTTGGAGCAGAATATTTGAAGGTAGATTTCAATTTCTTGATTTATTCATTCAGTTTGATCATTAGTTTGAGAATGGTAAGCAGTGGATAAGTGAACATCATATCTGAGCAGCCATGCTAGTTTCCTTGCAAAGGCTGATGTGAATTATGGTCCTCTATCTAAAATGATGATTTCATAAAGTCTGAATCTCTGGAATATGAAATCATGAAATAGTTGAGCAATTCTAGCAGCATCAACCATTTTGAGACATGGGGTGAGAATTACCCCCTTCATAAGCCCATGGTCTACCATGACCATGAGTGAATCATATCCATTTGAGAGAGGTAGGTCAGTGATGAGGTTGACAGATATCTGTTTGAAGGGGAGGGAATGTGAGGAGGTGATTGAATTAAGTGGAGAAATAGTTGGATGAGTGTTAACTTTGTTCTGTTGGCAAACTGCATAGCCAAATATGAAGTTGTTGACAAATGTAGAGAGTTTGGACCACCAAAAGTCTTTTTCTATCATGGCCTTAGTTCAGAAATGACCATTGTGTCTGATGGTTGGATTTTCATGTATAGATTGTACCAGGTCATGATCAGGGGGAATGTAGAGGCATTGTTTGAAATATAATTGGCCCTTCTCAAATAACTGGTCAGAGAGTTTGGAGCAAGGAAAGAGTGGGGTATCATCAGATAGAGCAGCAATAGCCTTAAGGACTAATAGATCAGACTCAGAAGAGGTTTGGATGTGGTATTGGAGAGAAATATCTAAGGCTTGGATAACAATGGGTTCAGGACAAATGGCCATATCTAGATTATCATCTGTGGTGTTGACATGGTCCTTTCGAGAAAGAGTGTTGGCTGGGTCCATCTTAGTATCTGAAGTGACTTGCCAGAGGATATTAAAATCCTGTAGGAATAATGACCAGCATGCTTGCCAGCATGATAGCTTTTGAGGGTCCTTGATATAGAACAAGTTCTTGTGGTCCATCATGATGGTTACTAGGTGAGAGGTGCCAAGGAGATAGTGTTTTCATTCATCAAGGGCTAAGATGACTGCTAACAGCTCTCTATCATAGATATCATAGTTCCATTGGGCTAAGATGAAGGTTTTTGAAAAGTAGATGCAAGGATGGAGATCTCTGTTTTCATCAGATTGCATGAGGACTGCACCTGCTACAAGAAGGGAGGTGTTGATCATGAGTGTGAATGATTTCATAGTGTCTGGAATACATAGAATGGGTGTAGAGGCAAAAGTATTACAGAGTTTGTCAAAAGTGGATTGCTGAAAGTTAGTCCATTGCCATGATTGCTTTTTTTAGGTAAGGAGGTTAAGAGGGGCTATGATGTTGAAAAAGTTTGAAATGAATTTTTGATAAAAGTTAGTGAACTCCATGAAGGACTGGACTCCTTTTATGGATGTCAGTGGGTTCCATGTATGGATAGCAGATAGTTTGGCAGGATCCATTTGTGCCTTTTCTTGCACAATGATGATATCTAAAAAGTTCATTGTTGGGGTGTTGAAGACACACTTGGATGGTTTCAAGGACAGTTCATACTCTCGTAGTCTCTGGAGTACTCATTTTGTTCTTTTATGGTGGAGGTTGATGTTGTCTTTAGTATGTAGTCCCAGGTTGTCCATATATATCTTGAGCCACTGTTCTAAGATCATATCCACAAAAATGTAGTTCATAAAGGCTTGGAAAGTGGGGGGTGCATTGCTATGACCAAAAAATAGTATAGTGGATTTAAAGAGTCCAAAGGGAGTAATGAAGGCCATCTTTCACTGGTCATCCTCCTTGATCTGGATGTTGTTATATCTCTATTGAATATTGAACTTAGTAAAAATGGTGAAGTCCTTCATGTTGTTGATGAGGTTAGAGACCAGAAAAAAGAGATAGACATTTCAGACAGTATGGGATTTAAGATATTGATAGTCTTGGCATAGTTGGAGTGAACTGTCCTTCTTTGAAATAAAGAAGAATAGAGCTGCTTGTGGAGATTTTGACAGAATGATACATCCAATTTTAAGATGTTCCTTAATGAATACTTTACAGGCTTCACATTCAGTTGGATTCATGGAATATATCTTGGCAATCTTTGGGACAAAGGTCAGTTTAAGCTCAACAGTGTAGTCATAGAGTCAGTAAGAAGAAAGTTCATTAAATGTTTTTTCTGAGAAGACATCTTCAAAATTCTTGCACCATCTAGAGATGACAACTTCTTGTATAGGTTCCTTTTGAGTGATTTCTGTTGACAGTGTGGTCTTTCTAATATTTTCTTCAGCAAGGTCCTTTCTGAGAAGGTACTCATAAAGAGACACAACATTCCAGATTGGACATTTTCTAAGTTGGGCAGTCCAGATAGTTTCTATTCAGTTTCTTCCTAGTCCATTGGTTTGAGGGATGGTAATGGTATTGTTGGACCAATTGATATTCAGGTTCCACTTCTTTAATCAGGGCATTCTGAGAATGATCTGGGGTTTTTTTTAGTTCAATGATCATGAGTTCTAATCATTCAGTGTGTTGTCTGATAGTCAATGAGGGCTGTGGTTTCAATGGTTTGTTTGCTAGTACTCAGCTTTACTGGAATTCAGAGGGTTCTTTCATTTTGTAATGCTATGAGTACATGGATGAGGTCTAGAAAAGAAGACATTGAGCTTCCTTCTCTTTTCAAAAATCTGAGTCATCTTTTGAAATGGCAG
This sequence comes from Pulveroboletus aff. carminiporus, assembly GCA_038094195.1. Lineage (NCBI taxonomy): Eukaryota > Fungi > Basidiomycota > Agaricomycetes > Boletales > Boletaceae > Pulveroboletus > Pulveroboletus aff. carminiporus. The sequence continues at coordinate 9,861 of JBBPTP010000441.1, read as the reverse complement.
CAACTACATCCTTCTTCTATTCTTTATAGCAGATTTAGAGAGTTTGAAGTATTTTATCAGCAGTTCTCCCCTTTCCTTTCAGGAAGCTTATATAGACATTGAGTGGGAATGGTTTAGCAGAGGTAGAGGCAGTCCAGACAGTTTCTGTGATTCAGATTTGAGCTGGCTATTTGGCAGGGACAGTGATGGAAGTGAAGAAGGTGTGGCATTCTCAGGCAGAGTGTCCAGTCTTGTGACATTTGAAGCATCAGTTTTCCCAGATACATTTAGCTCTTTTGTCTGAGGTAAGCTTAGATAGGAATGATCAGGTGGTAGTGGCATCTATGTCCATAAGTAAGGCATAAATTTTTCATCCCAAGTAGGTACCTGTAGATGTGGTGAATGGCATCCCAATGTGACATGCCTGGGTTACTCAAAAAATAGGAGACAGTGGTGATGGCATATGAGATGTCAGGATAAATACCAAGTGCAGCATACATCAGTGATCTGATGGCCTTGTGGTATGGGATGTGTTACATGGCAGCATGCTCAGCTCTGGTTGATGGTGACTGGCTCATGGTAAGCTTCACCTGGGGCTCCATGGATGTGGACATGGGCTTTAGTTTGTCAAAGTTGAAATGGTGAAGGATGGAGTCGATGTAGAAGCATTGTGAGAGAAAAATGTTATGTTGATATGACATACAAAGTATCCATTGCTTGTGCGAAGCATGAGCAAGGGTTTGAGCTAAGACTAGGACAAGACTGTCAGACAGACAGCTTGGATTCTCACAAGGATATGGACAAGAGGGCACAGACTGAGCAAAGGAGCAACCAAGGTAGATTGCAGAAGATCGAGAATGCTCTAACTACTACTGAAGTGTAGCTTTAAGTAGTGATCAGGTATTGTGTTTTAGATAAGCAAAGAAGTGGAATGTTATGAAAGTTGAGAGAAGGGTTATGGTAATCAGGATTATGAAGCCGGCATAAAGAGAGCCAGATTTAGGAGGGTTAGTCCAATGTCATTGCACACACACATTACAAGACTCTGACCATCAGAAAGAGAAGAGGTAAATGAAGCAGTCTTAGAGGATCAAGAGTTTTGGGGTGAAAGGAGATAGACAAACAAGAAAAGATACATATCCAGATTGAAGAATGCTGAACTGGATTGTCTGTGAGATGAAAGATACTAGCAATAGATGCAAATGGAGGTATAAAATTGTAACAATCGTCAAGCACGATGGTTATAATATTTATCTAGATTCAATTGTATATGGATACACAAGGCTGGAACTACAATGAGGAAAGCCAATGCCCTTTCTAGATGAGAAGATCACCTTGAGGGGATCAAAGATGACAACAAAGGAATCATTGTTATCTTCCTAGATAAGATCAGACAGACACTTCTGATCTCAGATGAAGGGGTCTCATTTAAGCAACACATTTTTAATGCAACCATGTGCCTAATGGTGTAAGAAAGATATCTAGTGTGGTAGGTTAAGTCCCTAGAGGGTTTACCACAAGGAAGGGATTGAAGGGAGCGAGCTATGCTCATCCCTAGAGGGGTCCAGCAAAGGTAGATAGATGAGGAGGGGTAACTAGATGTAGGCCCAGCATCAGAAGGGTCAGTTCAGTCAATTCTGAATTGAAAGTGAAGCAGATTGAACGAAAACCAGTCTAGGACAAGGACCAGATTGAGACAAGTGATGATGATGATGATGACGAACAAAGATGTGACTGATAGACAGTGACCCAAAATGAAAGATATATTGCACAAGGCAGGTACAGAGATTTATAGTCCAGATATTTCTCAGGACTGTCAGAAAAAGATGAAACATATGTCAATGTCAAAGTGTTGACAGGTGAGATAGAAATGATAGGAATAAGTGTTGTAACACCAGAACATAAGAAAACATATGGTAAGGTACTAACCATCTCAGTTGCTAGTCCTGAGATAAGTTGGATAGTAGGTAGAGCAGATAGTGTAACCAGATAGTTAGTCCAGGTACAGATAGGATTAGATACATATGAATAGGGATAGATCAGCCTTCGACGAACATAGGACAGGATGAACATTTGCATGATGGACATGAGTGAACCTAGAGTGACCTGAAAGTGGAAAAAACTGATGCTACAAATGTAGAGAGCATTGAGCTCCTACAATGGAAATGCAAACCTGAAAGGTACAAGAAAAAGAAAAACTTGAAATCCACGATGACAGTCTACTGTACAACCAATACAAAAGAATATATGTCCTGGATACACTCCAGTATCCACTCCTATGCATGAAAGTCACCTGACTCCACCACAATGTAGGAGCTCGAAGCTCCCTACATTTGTAGACTCAGTTTTCTCCACTTTCAGGTCACTCTGTGTCCTCTAGCATCCATCATGCAAGCATTCCATCCTGTCCTGTGTTCATTGTAGGCTGATTCACCCCCTATTCATGCATATCTGGTCCTATCCATACCTGGACTAACTATCTGGTTACACTATCTGCTCTACCTACTATCCAACTTATCTCAGGACTAGCAACTGAGATGGTTAGTACCTTATCATATGTTTTCTTGTGTCCTGGTGTCACAATATTTATTTCTATCACTTCTATCTCACCTGTTAATACTTTGACATTGACATATGTTTCACCTTTTTCTGACAGTCCTGGGAAATACCCAGACTATAAATCCCTATATCTGCCTTGTGCAATATACCTTTCATTTGGGTCACCATCTATCAGTCACATCTTCGTTTGTTGTCATCATCGTCATCGCTCGTCTCAATCTGGTCCTCGTCCTAGACCAGTTTTCATACAATCCGCTTCACTTTCAATCCAGAATCGACTGGATTGACCCTCCTGGTGCTGGACCTACATCTAGTTACCCCTTCTTGTCTATCTACCTTTGCTGGACCCCTCTAGGGACGAGCATAGCTCACTCCCTTCAATGCCTTCCTTGTGGTAAACCCTTTAGGGACTTACCCTACCACACCACTTATCTTTCTTACAACTGGAGCCCACCACAAGAGGTTCACCCAGGTTGTTGAGGAGGTCGCTCAGACTCAGGCTTCAGTGTCAAGAATTAGAAGAACTTACCACTGACCTCAGTCATCTAGATATCTCTAAAGATTCTGACATTATGATCCCAGTTATACCAGACAGAGTGTCCCACAATCGTTCTAACTTATTAGCTTCTCCTGTTGTGGATTCACCATTTGTACCTGGGGGTTTTACAAGTTCCACTCCTCAAAGGACTCTTTCCCCAGGGCAACATCAATCTTTTAACCTATTTTCGTCCTCTCCTCTAACTCCTATCTCATCCTCTTCTTTTCATTGCTCTTCACCAGTGTCATCTGATCATACTTCATCACCTGGCCTTTCTTTTCTCCTTGATATGTCTATCCACCCCCTTGTATCTGCTCCTAGTCTGCTTACTTTGTTGCCTCCTTCTATTGTTTCCTCTCTATCCACTTCACCTATTTCTAACGTCCCACAGAATCCTCTTGCACCAATGGCTAATCCAGTATTCCATATGCCCCTTTGAGGCACACCTAACATGCCCAAATTTGATGGCAAGACACTGTCACAGCTTCCTCGCTACTTAGAGGACATCAAGCAACTAGGCGACCAAGCTGGTCTCGATAATGCAGGTAAAATTAAGGCAGCAATCTGCTATGCTGACCTGAAAGAGGCAGAAGTATGGGAAACTTGCCCAGAGTCCACTGCTATTCCAGCAGACTGGGATGACTTCATTGTAGCAATCAAAAAGCTGTATCCTGGTTGTGAAGGGAGTAACTGCTATTATCGCACTGACCTGCAATATTTAGTCGAGGACTACCAAAAGAAGCAGATGTGAAATCAGGACAACCTGGGTGAATATACCAGGAAGTTCACCAAGATTTCTACTACCCTTATTGTAACCAGAAAGCTGTCTGAGATGAAATGAGATATGCTCTTCCTGGTTGGCTTTCCTGCTCTCCTCCAGGAGTGCATTCGTCATTGACTCACTATCATTAAACTGGACTTACATCCAGATGACCCCTATCCTATCGATGACATATCCACTGCTGCCAAGTTCCTCTTGACTGGTTCAGCTCTTCACTCTTCACTATCTGCCTCTAATATCATTCCTTATTCTCAACAATCACTTCCTTGTCCTACATCATCTGCTCCTACTCCCTCATATAATCCTATCCCACCTATAAAGGCTGAAATGAATATGGCCACGTGTACTGCACCCCTTTGCAGATTCTGCACTGGGGCAGGACACTTTATGAGGAATTGTGCAGTCTATATGAAGTACCTCAACTCAGGCAAAGTAGTCCATGGTGGCGATGGAAGACTCTATATGCCAGATGGATCAGAGATTCCACACGTACCTGGTGGAAGGTGTCTTAAGGATGCCATCAACCAGACCCTTACTGCAAAGTCAACTCAGGCTTTGGCAGTTACTACAGCTCTCCTATCCATTGTCTGTCCAGATGTTCCTTTGGCTATGGTAGCCAATTCATCAGTCTACTTGGCAACTCAATTCAATATGGATAGTATTTCTCCACCCATTGTCGCTGACACAGAGTTTCAACCCTATATAGCTCAGGCTTGGGTGACCTTCCAAGCAGACAAGGCATCTAAGGACAAGGGTAAACACCCTAAGTTCGATGGTGTCCATGTTCCTAATAGGAAGCAACCAGATAGTCATGCAGTGACAGTATCTGAGGATATCCTATCCCCAGAGCTGTGGCAAACCACTGAAACCTCTTCTTCTCTTCCTACTTGTAATACTGACAAAGATTCTTCCTCTCGAACCATACCTCACAATCCTGCAGGCAATATCTCTAGCTCTTCAAAACCTGCTATTGCTAGTCCTTCAGGACCCACTGCTGTTCAATCCAGTTCAGCAGTAAATCCTCCTTTTCATCCATTTCAAGCTAACCCTCCTTTAGCCCCTATGACATAGTACAAATATTTGTTCCCTCTCGAGGACAAGGCTGCACCTAGGTGAGTCCTAGAGCAGGTGCTGGACTCAAGCATCCCAGTACTGGCAAAGGATTTATTCGCTATCTCACCAGAGTTTTGAAAACAATTCCATGATCTTATGAAACAACCCTAATTGCTACTAGAGCTTTCAGGTTACCACTAGGCAGTGTAGACTTAGAGATGAGCAGATGAGGGGAATAACCCAAGAGGATCTGACTGAGGATCCCTTGGTTGTCAATTCGGGTCCTTATATACTATAATACATGTTTGTACCTATTTGGTCCGTTATCCAAATAAAGGAGTGGACAGCCATAAGGCTGTGAAGCGGTGATTAAAACAATGAGGAAAACATGAGTTTAGTGGCATATCAAATGGAAGAGAAGCATAAGGCATAGCCATAGGGTAAAGGGATAGCGGAAATGAAATGCATGCGTCATGGAATGGAAGTGTACGAATAGAGTTAGGTTTTGTCTATTAAAGTTCAATTAGTCCAAAAGCGTCAAGTCATAAATCACACGATGTCAAGCATTGTGCTGTCATGAAATCGTGAAAGTATCAGCGGTGTTTAGGGCAGGTATGTTTGAACTTAGCGGATGAAAGGATAAGGGGATCGTGATGTTGTAGCTTTGGGTTACTTGATTTGAGCTGCAAGCCTAATGACAAGCATTAGACTTGAGTGGCTAGTTTAACCTCATTGCGGAGGAGCTTTAATCAGTGTTTGAATAAGTTACGATGTTGCAAAAAGAGCGTTTGTAACATCTTACTACTGTGAAACGAGTTGCTAACCCTTCTATCCATCTTGCACAGGTTAATGAGCTCACTGGCAGAGATCCTGCTGCTGTCATGCAAGAATTTGGTGACCAGATACTTAGAAATGACGATGAACACATTGTCACTCACCATAATCTACCTCTTCGAGTGATCAAAGTCAAGGTAGTGAATTTAGGATGCACTCTGCTTGGTGTTCTGGATTCAGGTTCAGAGATCATTGTGATGCCCAAGCAGATATGGCAAGAGTTCGGACTACCAATCTGCTCTGACCATGTCATGAAGATGTCATCTGCGAATACCAACGTTGACTCTACTATAGGGGTACTCAAGAACCTCGCCATAGACTTAGGCGCAGGCGAGATCATGGTACAGGTTCAGATTCTGGCTCAGGCCAACTTTGACCTGTTACTGGGTCGACCATTCCATTGCCTTATGAGTGCTAACACTAAAGACTTTCCAAATGGAATGCAAACCATTACTCTATGTGATTCTAATTCAGGGAAGCAGTATGCCCTGCCCACTAAACCATGGTCAGAAGGGTGTCCTCGCTATCATAATGGTAAACCATGCAATGACCATCAATCCATTTTGGAGATGGACTTTTTGGACGTCAGTGATCTGCCTCAGGATCAGAGAGAGTCCAGTAAACAATCTGCTTTATCCATTTTCAATTTATCTTCACCTTCATTTGTCCATTCATCTTCTATATTCCCTTCTGCATATCGGCATCTTCTGCCTTTTGCTATTGGACTTAATCCTGTCTTGCAGCCTAATGCGGCCTTCAAATGAGGGTTTGCAGGTTGTCCTTTATTCAATTTTAATCTTGTTCACACTGCTGCTATCCAACATTCAGGCACAGGTGGATTGTCTCATCATCCGCCATCTACAGATGACCCTCCTGAAGGGTTTAATAATATATATTCCATTCCTATGTCCCTTTCGAATAACTGTTTCCCTTTACTGTCTGGTCATATTCATAGCTCAAGCTATCTGTCTATTGCTTCACATTCATCTCACTCTTTCCTTTTCACTATCCTGTCGAACACCAATCCAGTGCAGGATAATCTGATTACTTTGCAATCTGCATACTACCTCATTCAAGAGGCACAGATCAGCCGGATTTGAAGTTCGTTCTCTACTCATATTTGCTCAGCTGACATGTCAGATGCAGATCATACTTTGAGTATCTGCTCTACAACCCATTTCTTTACCTTCAATGACACTTCCTATCGCTATGACCCATTTGGTTGTGATCAACAGGACTGTATACTCGAGCTACTGACCTATAGCATTTCTGCATTTATACAGGCACTTGAAATACTACCGAGCCGGTATGGTGTTCGTCACATCCAGATACCTCCCTATGATGCTCAGGCGAATGGCGTGGTTGATTGGTATCGTTATGATGACCAGGAGGCCATCGCTGAAAGTACCTTGGGGAGGGAGACTTGCTGGCCTACAGCAGCTCACTCGGTTTGTATCCTGAAGTTAACTCGACCCTTGCAGTACTTCACAGTACCTCAAGTTGAGCCCCTATCCCATGTTGGCCTCATAGAGGCTATATTTCTTGTTCCTTTGTCGCTTGCTGAACAGATTTTTAGAACTTCCCTGATTGCTTGGTGAGCTTCACAGCTCCAAAAGCATCAGGAAGATGTGGATTCTGCCTTGATGATATGGTGTACAGCATCTTGCTCGCTACCTTGTCTCTCAAGTGTACAGATTACCAGTCTGGCTATTGCCATGACCGGATTGGATAGTCAAGAGTCAGACAAGTTCGAAGCTAAGGAAGATATTGAGAGTCATGATGAGGAAGATAAGGAAGCAGTCTTTGATGACTAGCTCACCTCCAATACAAAAACATCACCATATGCCCACTATGTATTCATTTCATCCCAGGTTTAGTCTGATGCTCTCAGTTTCACCCCAGTATTCATCTGGTGCCTCAATCTCTCAAAAGTAATCACTAAAAAGAAAACAAAACCCTCATACATTCATATGATAGATCATCGTCGTCCCTCTCTCTCATTTACTCTCTCACACAAAAGAACAAAAAGTCAAAAATAAAGATATGAACAAAGTCCTATTCTCTTCTCCTTTATGCTGTCTTGACGAACTCACTATTTAGATATTTGTATTCAAATGTGCATAGAGACAGTACACACCTTGGTATTCAGTTTTATTCTTATTCTTATCTGGTTTTATCTGGTATGGACTATTGGGTATCCATGTAAGTGAAGACGTAAAAAGAAGATTGATGAAGATAAGTCGAGCAGTATCTCACATTATGGTGTTGCTGTTATATCATTTCATTTCTATCATTTCTACTTTCTGATTCATTTTCATTTCATACTTAAAGATCATGCTGGACATGGACACGGACATGGATGATCGATTTGATTGCAAAGGAATTGATATCTATGCTACAGTGCAACTACCTATTGACGAGCCCTCATGTCCTCCACTCTTTCAGCTGCTTTTTCAGCTCATTGATTTTGTGCAGCTGCATGCCTACCTCAGCCACCAAGTCTGCCATAATGGACTCTGCCTTCTTAATTTTTGCCTGCGACTCCATTATCTTCGCCTCGAGTCGAGTGACAAGGTGAAGTGTGAAATCTTGACACAACAACTACACATTGCGAGTGATGGCCACCTTCTTCTTTGCAGTCCTGCCTTCTTCCTCATCATTATTGGATTCAGAATCGTTGACAATGATGGTATCATCTGGTTGAGGCTTAGGAGATGGCTGACGATGCAGCGGTGGGATTCAGACTACAGGATTATCAGTCCAAACCATTGATCACACATAATGACCACTTACCAACGGCCACCATCTTCCCCTTTCCTTTGTCTGCCTTGTTCACTGAGGGCCCCTCCACTTTCTTCAACACCCTGCCACACTCTAGAGACTTCTCGCACCACATCTTGAGCTTTGTGCACCACTGGCAGGTGTGGTTTGCCTGTCCAATGCAAGGCTCCTTCACCCTTGCACACAGTCCATAGGGGACTTGGTGGATATCAGTGGACTGAACTGCAGTCTTCTTCAATGGTTCACCCTCGTCCTCATCCTCATCATCCTCGATGATAGGCTGAGCATGCTATCAACTCATGAGCATGGATTCATTATAAATCATGTGGAAGACTTACTTTGCTGTGATTCAATGCCTGCATAGTCTGCAAGCCCACTCTTCACCCTGCAGAGGCAGCAGGTAGACCTGAAGGTGCCACCTTCATACTACCCACATCCGCTGACATACTGCCTTGAGGATCTGTGTTCATCCCAGATGGGGTTGGGCATGCTTCATCTACTTGTGCTGCCTGATGCCTTCGATCTGCTGCTTCAGTCTTCCACCTACTTGCTGTATCGCTGACCTCTTGCATCTTCAGAACAACACAGTTTTCCACCAGCATCTCTGCACTGTGCTCCTTGGCCTTCTTCAGGCAAGTATGCAAGTCGTCCTATGAAAGGAGTTAGCATGTCAGATTAGTTGCAATATGAGTGTCTCACACCAGGACTGTATCCCACTCCTTCACCCACATTTCCTGCTCCTCCTGCAGCATCTCCTTGTCGTTTGGTATCGTTTCGCCAATGGCATAGATGCGATCATTGGCAGATTTGAGTGCCTTTACCACTTGGGCCTTTGGACTATTGTCAACAGTGGTACGAGTGAATGAGAGAATGTTGGCGAAAGTGGACATGGTGGAAGTAGATGATGAAGAAGGATGAAGAAGAAGTCGTGTGATGTGTCAACAGGACTTATCTGCCAATGCACATTTCAAAGTCAGTTCTCTACTGAGTCACATGACTGACTGGGGACAGTCAGTATCTAAGTCCTCTGCAGATGTAGGAGCTCAAAGCTTTCTATGTTTGTAGACTTAGTTTTCTCCACTTTCAGATCACTCTGCATCCTCTAGCATCCATCATGCAAGTGTCCCATCCTATTCTGTGTTCATCGTAGGCTGATCCACCCCCTATTCATATGTATCTGGTCCTATCCATATCTGGACTAACTATCTGGTTACACTATCTGCTCTACCTACTATCCAACTTATCTCAGGACTAGCAACTGAGATGGTTAGTACCTTATCATATGTTTTCTTGTGTCCTGGTGTCGCAACATTTATTTCTATCACTTCTATCTCAC
>JBBPTP010000439.1:0-19104 GCA_038094195.1 Pulveroboletus aff. carminiporus | reverse complement strand
AGTGACATGTGACTATGTGCACATGTGAAGACGTGAAAATAAAGAGTAATCAGTAAGTCCGGTACTGATAAGATAAAACTTAAGAGTGTCCGTATTTTTAGTCCGTAGTCCATATCCGTAGTGCTTGTAGTTTCAGTAATCGTAATGCACTATAGCTTTAGAGTGCACCTGTAACATTCTGCTATAAATATGCAAAGATACTGTTGAACTTTGCAGTTCATTCATTCCATCTGTCCATCTGTTTGTGGGTGGAATGCAGTGGAGAGTCGGCAGTCTATGCCAAGATGCTTACAAAGCTCTTGCATTATGGCTGATGTGAATTGTGGTCTGCAATCAGAGATGATGGATTTAGGAAGGCCATGGTGCTTCCAAATATAATTTAGATAGAGTTTGGCCATGTCTAGGGCCATGCATGTCTTATGCATGGGAATAAATTCAACTTCCTTTGAGAAGTGATCTATGACAATCAAGATCACATCAAATCCATGAGACTTAGCAAGGTCTATGATGAAATCTATGGAGATATGTTTCCATGGAATTTGAGGTGCTTCTAAAGATTGTAACAAGCCAGCTGGGACTTGGTTCGATCCTTTGAAATGTTGGCACCTGTCACAACATTTTATGTAGTCTTTCATGTAAGTAGCCATTCCTGGCCACCAATAACTGCACTGCAGTAGTTCTATTGTTTTTTCGTACCCAGGATGACCAGCAACTGGAGTGTCGTGGTGAAGTCTGGTGACTTCCATGCATAGGAGTGGATATTGGAGTGTATCCAGAATGTATATTCTTTCATATTGGTTGTACAGTAGACCGACATTGTGGATTTCTAGTTTTTCTTTTTTGAGTACCTTTCGGGTTTGCATTTCTGTCAGGCACATAGTTGCATTAAAAATGCATTGCTTGATTGAGACCCCTTCATCTGAGATCAGAAATGTCTGTCTGATCTTATCCAGGGAGATAACAACAATTCCTTTGTTGTCATCTTTGATCCCTTCAAGGTGATCTTCTCATCTAGATAGGGCATTGGCTTTTTCCATCATGGTTTCAGTCTTGTGTATCCATACACAGTTGAATCTAGATAAATATTGTGACCATCATGCTTGGCAATGATTGAGATCTTGTCTCATCATAAAGAATTGGAGATTGGTGTGGTCATTCCATATTTCAAATTCATGCTGTGCACCTTCTAGGTGATGTCTCCAAACATCCAATGTCCATATTATACTGAGCATTTCTTTGTTAGCAATTGGATAGTTTCTTTCAGTGGAGTTAAGAGTGTAAGAGAAATATGCAACTGGATGCCATTTATCATCATTTTCATAAACAGAGAGCACTGCTCCTGTTGCAAATTCAAAGGAATCAGCTTCAAGCCAGAATTTCTTATCATTATCTAGGTAGGCAAGTATAGGTGCCATGATAAATGCTTGTTTAAGCATATCAAACACTTCTTGCTGTAGACCTTCCCATGCGAATTTAATGTCCTTTTTTGTCAGATCATAGAGTGGTCTAGCCACTTTAGCAAAGTCTTTGATAAATCTGTGATAGAAGTTCGCCAGTCCAAGGAAAGCATGGACACCGCTGTAAGAAAGATAAGTGGTGTGGTAGGGTAAGTCCCTAGAGGGTTTACCACAAGGAAGGGGTTGAAGGGAGTGAGCTATGCTCGTCCCTAGAGGGGTCCAGCAAAGGTAGATAGATGAGAAGGGATAACTAGATGTAGGCCCAGCACCAGGAGGGTCAATCCAGTCAATTCTGGATTGAAAGTGAAGCAGATTGTATGAGAACCAATCCAGGATGAGAACTGAATTGAGACTAGCAATGACAACAATGATGACAAATGAAGATGTGACTAATATATGGTGACCCAAATGAAAGGTATATTGCACAAGGCAGGTACAGAGATTTATAGTCCGAGTATTTCCCAGGACTGTCAGAAAAAGGTGAAACATATGTCAATGTCAAAGTATTAACAGGTGAGATAGGAATGATAGAAATGAGTGTTGTGACATCAGGACACAAGAAAACATATGGTAATGTACTAACCATCTCAGTTGCTAGTCCTGAGATAAGTCAGATACAAGGTAGGGCAGATAGTGTAACCAGATAGTTAGTCCAGGTATGGATAGGACCAGATATGCATGAATAGGGGGTGGATCAGCCTTCGATGAACATAGGACAGGATGGGATGCTTGCACAATGGATGCTAGAGGACACAGAGTGACCTAAAAGTGGGAAAAACTGAGTCTACAAATGTAGGGAGCTTTGAGCTCCTACACTGCACACTGTCTTGAGTGCAGGCCATTCCAGAATAGCTTTAACTTTAGATTCATCCATTCTAATGCCATCTTGTCCCACAAACATGCCAAGAAATTCAATTTCCATGGCATGGAACATACACTTTTCTGGCTTGATGAATAAGTCATTTTCTTCTAAGCGATGGAGGACCTCTAAGACAATCTTGTTGTGTTTTTCCTTGTCGACATCTTTGGTGAATATTAATAGGTCATCGATGTGAACGACCATGACTGCTTCCATATCAGTGAAAATCTCATTCATCATCACTTGGAACATGGTGAAGCAACTACAAACTAATAAACAATCCTATACAGGATTGCTAGTCATTGAAGTCAAAAGATATGAGAAAGTAAAAGAGAAGAGAGGTTGAATCAAGGTATCCTCCACTTGTAGTGATGGATAACAAAAGAACTTGATTGGAGACTTTGCATCAAAGTCCTAGGTTTATATACTACATGGAGTATGTATCTATTTGTACTTGTTGATGTATGTAAATAGTCCATATTTAGAACCATATAACCATAAGAGGTAATCGTAATGCTGTACTTAATGTCCGTGCATAGGCTTGTAGCATATCTTTGTAATAGATGGAGATTAATATCATGATGTACATGCATTATGTGGCAGAATGGAAGAATGGAAGCATGATGGACACATTGTCCATTATGATCATGAGAATAGAAGTCAAGGGACTTCTAGATGGAAATGAAAAGTATTGTGACTTGTAGAGAGTGTGGGTCAAGGGTTCGTTACCTTTGATGTGTGACTTGACTTAGAAGAATAAAGTGAATGTGCTTAGTAAGCTGCTTAGTCATTGGTTCATTGGAAAAGAGTTAAGTCTCAAAGGACATGGTATTGCGATAAGGCAGCGTTTGTAACACATGGCTGGGAAGTTGTATAATCCAAAGTACATGATGAGGGATTCAAATGCTCCTCTAAAGCAAATGAATGCTGCCTTCCATTTGTCACCTTCTTTGATGCATATATTATTGTATCTCCATCTGAGATCCATCTTTGTGAATAACTTAGCCCCTTTGAGTTTATCAACTAGCTGTGAAATGAGGGGTAGTGGATAGTTGTTCTTAACCATGTGTTCATTTAGGTAATGGTAATCCTATACCATCCATTTTCGTCCATCTTTCTTTGGTATAAAGAACACTGGTGATGTTTGAGGGGACTTAGAGGGTCTTATGTAACCCTTCTTTAATTGATCATCGATGAATACTGAGACTTCTTTCTATTCTATGACAGAAAGGGATATAATGCATCCTTTCTTAGATTTAAACATATCTTTGAGGTCTATTGGATGATTCCAGGGTTTACATATGGGCATACATTCACTTTCTCCTTTATGGAATATTTTAAGGAATTTGTGGAACTGTTTTGGTACAAGCTGCTCTGCAGTCTTGTCTGTCTTAATAGGTTGTTTCATAGCAGTGCATAGGTGATAAGCTGCATAAGCTTGTTTCTGTTCTTCCTTATCAAGTATGGCCAAAAAGGTAGCACAATTTGAGAGCATTTGACAAGATCTAGGGCATCGGTTAAGTTTCACTGTTCCTTTAGCCTAGTCGATTTCAGGGTTGTGGCATTTGAGCCAAGAGTATCCTAGGATTAATTGATTCTTTCCCAGGGTTGTGACTTCTGCCAATACTTGTTCTTGATGACCTTGATATGTAATGATTATATCCATGGAATGAGTAATAGATCTGGCAGAGTTCTTGGTTCCATCTATGTTATAGACCAGAATAGGTCATGACAAGGGCTTCATTGATAATTGATGTTTCTCAGCCCATGCTTTGTCAATAAATATGATGTTAGCACCACTGTCTAGCAGTGTGTCTGTTCAAATCATGGTTTTCTTGTTTTGTCCAGAAGCAATAATGACTTCCAAATTAATCTCCTTTTGGATGTTAATGTTTCAGATAAAAATTTCTTCTGAGATTTTGTTGTTATCATTCTTCTTCAGATGTGAAATGGTGTTAAAAGGGTGATCCTTGCAGACACCCTGGCAAACCTCTCTGTTGAGAGAGTCTCTATCTGCAGAATCTATAGATACATCTGAGTCTAAACTTTCTTCAACCTCCAGGGTTGCATAATGATTCTTTCTTGCAACATCTGTGCCTGGTACACTTACGTTGCCTTGCCTTTTCCCTTTTCTTTCATGTGAGTAACAAATAAATCTTTGAAGTAGGCCTTGGCCTCTTCATGCATCATCTTCTGAACCATACAGTCCAGGTTTGATTTCGAGCTTCTCAGATTTTTATCTTCCAAGTCACTCCACTCTTTGGCCACTCTGACCTTTCGATCTTTTCCTTTCGGGCACCCTTTCTTGTGAGCACCCTCCACATACTTGCATTTGGGGCACTCAATCTTTGGTTTTGGGCACTCCTTCAAGGAGTGACCTTCTTTTCCATAGTTGTAACATTTAAACAGCCTGCGGTCCATTGCATCAATGTCCATGGCATCAGACTTCTTTTGTCCTTTGCCCTTGAAATTATTGCTTCTTTGAGTAGTACAGCCCATTATGAAATCTAGGGCTTCTTTCGCCATACCCACTCGGCAGATTTCAATGAGATAGTCAACCAGCATTTGCTGCCATTTGCCTTCTTTGAAGATTTGGGTGATAATGTCTCTTGATATGTTTTTTTCCAATAGCCTTATGGCATCGGAGTCATCGAGTGCTGCTTGGTTGTAAAGTGATTCCCACTTTACAATAAATTTGTTGATGGGCATGTTGCCCTGTGTAAACCCATTAATTTGCTTGTGGGCCCAGTCAACCTTGTTGGCAGATCTAAAGAGACCCTCCATTTCTGATTCTAATGAGGCCCACATGTAGGCCCATCCTTTAACTAAGCATGTTTCTGCAAACCAGTCCGCTTTTATGCTGGTGAGTCATGACAATATGGCAAGTACTGTGTCGTACAAGCCAGGCATGATGGCTATGCTATTAATGGCAAGCCAAGCTTTCATCTTGCTTCACCATTCTTCGAACTTGGCCCTGGAACTGTCATAGTTCCCAGGGTCTGAGAAAATTTCAACTTTTCAGGAATATCCTCCCAACATTGCTGCTTGGCCTATGGCTGCTTGTGCTCCTGCTATGGCATGTGCTGCTGCTTGTGCCCTTAACATTGCCAGCTCTACTTGCTGGGTGTTGATGGTTGCATTTAGTTACGAGATTACTGTACTTGCTGTATTGAATTCTGCAATGATTGCATTTGCTTGGTCCGTCCAGCTTGCACTGGAGTTGTGGAGCACTTGGGAGAGGGACATGGTGAACAAGATATATTACAAGAACTTCTTGGGGCAGTGTAGCAATAAACAGGGGCATAGTACTTTGGTCATATAGTTCTCGTCTGTGAACAGTTCACCTCCTCTAAGCCTCCTTATGCTAGATATGGCTCTTCTTTTCCTCTGATGCTTCCCATGTACAGAGGGTTCTTCTTCTTCTGCCTTTCTCTTGGCAGGTCTTAGTGGTATATACAGTACTGGTTCTTCTGCTTCTTTCTTAATTTCCACCTCTAATATTGAGACAGGAGTTAAAGGAGAGCTGGTGATCATTTCGTTTGACCACAAGCAGATAGGCGGGGGTGGGACATAAAGGGGTACTGGGTTTGGTACTATAGGTTCATCGTTGAGGTCGTAAGACTGATCTCTCAACAAAAGATTGGGATCTGTGATGGACAAGGTACTGTCCTCGAAGGTCCCTGCTTTCTCAAACTCATTGAAGAGGATGGCAGTGGTGTAGGGGTCAGTTAGTTCTTTCAATGGATCTAGGCCAGCTTTCTCTAGCACAGCTAAGAACTGATCTGCCAGTGATGTGGGCGACAAACTTCTTAAGGTGGGTTGTGAGTCTGCTGTGCTCTGACTTTTGACTTCTCAAGGTGCAGGTGGCTCGGAGTCTCTGCTGGCTGCTACTACATCTAAAGTCTGCTTGGCTACTATGTGCAAAGCAGCATACAAAAAATGAGAAGGGCCCCATTGGACCAAAGCAGCTGAAAAGGGAGAGAGGGAGTAGTGAACATTGAAGACCACTAACTTGTCATGAGCATGGCTTCTTCTTCATAGAATGTAGCACCCACTTGCAATGTGTGCTTGTAGGTGGAAGTGGTAAGGTGAGATGTGATAGTCAGATCCTAATGAAACAACCCTAATAGCACTAGGCCTTCAGGTTACCACTAGGAAGCATAGACTTTAAGAGAGTCAAGAAGTGAAGGGGAAAACCCAAGAGGATCTGACTGAAGATCCCTTGGTCATCAATTTGGGTCCTTATATACCCTACTATATATTTGTATGTATTTGGTCCATTATCCAAATAGAGACGTAAACAGCCATAAGGCTGTGAAGCGGTAATTAAAGCAATGAGGGAATCATGTGTTAAGTGGCATATCAGAATGGAAGAGAAGCATGAAGCATAGCCATAGGGTAAAGGGTAATGGGAATGAAATGCATGAGGCATGAAATGGAAGCATACGAATAAAGTTAAGTTCTATCGCTTAAAGTTCAATTAGTCCAAAAGCATCAAGTCATTAGGTACACAATGTCAGGCATTGTGCTGTCATGAAATCGTGAAAGTATAAGTGGGTTTAGGGCAAGATTGATTCAAACTTAGTGGTTTATCAAGGTAAAGGAATTTGTGATGTCATGACTATGGGGTAATTGATTTGAGCTGCAAGCCTAACGACAAGCATTAGACCTGAGTGGCTAGTTTAACCTCATTGTGGAGGAGCTTTAATCAGAATTTGAATAAGTTATGATGTTGCAAAAGAGCATTTGTAATATAAACTATATCAGCAATCACTACTTAAACCTAGTGACAACCTATATTTTCTCTTTTCTTTACTTCAAATCTATTGTGTCTTTATTCAATATAACTGAGATCTATTGAGAATGTTGTGAAACAACCCTAAACCCCTGAGGTGTAGCCATCAAGAGGCAATAGCAGTTGCCCAAGAGAAGTGTCTTGTTACTCTTGTGGTATTCTTTACCAAGGGCTTGACTTGACTAGCTTTGCTTACAAGCTAGGAACTAGAGTTATGGAGTAAAGATAATAGTCTTATTGTTAATAGGGGAAACTCCAGGAGAACTTGATTAGAGTTCCCTAGCTCTACATGGATCGTATATATACTCTTCTACTGTTTGTATCTATAGACACCTCATCTAGAGATATCCTGTGTTATTCATGATGTTACAATGTGTATCTAATAAGTAAGAATGGAAAAGAAGCATAAACATACACATAAGGTGTGGATCTAATGTGAATAAGAAGCATAGATGTGGTAGAAATGAAAGACATAGCCTTATACCTCAAGCATCAGGTGTGGTATATCTATGATCGTGACTCATAAGAATAGGGGTCGTGATAATCGTGAAGCATGACTCCATCAAGAGTGATGATTGTGAAGTTGTGAAATGGTGAATAAGTGATATGTGACTATGTGCACATGTGGCGATGTGAAAATAAAGAGTAATCAGTAAGTCTGATACTAATAAGATAAAACTTAAGAGTGTCCATGTTCTTAGTCTGTAGTCCATATCCGTAGTGCTTGTAGCTTCAGTAATCGTAATGCACTATAACATAGAGTGCACCTGTAACATGTTGCAACTCTTTATGAGCTCCTCCCTCAGTAGTAACTCCCTTGAGTCCATTCAGGTCTAACTTCAAGAACTCACCTCCTCATGTTTCACACAAGGAGTTGAAGTGTTGGATCTAACAATTTGGAGGGTTTGAAGGATTTTGTCAGCAGTTCTTCCCTTTCCTTTCAGGGAGGTGACATAGGTGTTGAGTGGAGATGGTTTGGCTGGGACAGGAGTGGAAGTGGAGGCAATCCAGACAGTTTCAGTGGCCTAGATTCGGGTGGATTGTTTAGCAGGGACAGTGGTGGTAGTGGAAAAGGTCTGACACTCACATGTGGAATGTCTGGACTTGTGACATTTGAAGCATTGGTTCTCCCAAATACACTTTGCCCTTTCATCAGGAGTTAGTTTGGGCAGGAAGGTTCAAGTGGTAGTAGCGTCAACATCCATCACATTGGGGTCTTTTTCTCTCTGGAATGGGCAGAAAGTGAGATGTTTGAAGCCTCCCATGAGGGACTGGGCTTCCTTATAGTTAGAATTATATTCATGCACTTTTTTGTACCACTCTGCTATGGTGGTTGGAGAGGTGGTCATATCCATAACCTCCTTTGTTAATCTGGAGGATATCCCTTGAGCAAAGAACTTGATTAAAACAGCATCATCTGAGACCTTGAAAGCAGCAGCATGGTTCTGGAACTGGAAGATGTAGGAGGTGAGGTCCATCTTTTTATTATTTTTGTCCTTCTCTCCTACCCACATGTTGATCATCCAGGAGAGGAAGTCTTGGACCAAGTTGATATGTTTAAACTGGTCCTTGAACAAGGTAATGAAATCGGTCCATGTACCTAAGATGACAATGGTTTCAGATATGGCTTTTTCTCAGAAAGTGTTGGCCCAGTGGGAAATGGAGCCCTTGGTCATATAAGAGAGGGCAAAAGCAACCTTCTTCTCATCAGAGTTATACACATCTTTGTTGGTGTTAAGGTAGAGAACGACAGAGTTAATCCAGGAAAGGCTATTTTCATACAAGCCATTGTAGGCTGGGGGAGGGTTGAGTCTGAGCTCAGCGGGTCTGAATGCGGTGGACATAGATGTGGTAGGACAAGGTGGACTAGGAGGTGGTGAGGGGCTAGGGGGTCTGGATGTAGGTGGACTGGGTGAATGAAACTCGACATCTTGAGGAGATGGAGATCTGGGAAGGTTCAAGAAGGTGAACTGGAAGGTGAGGAGCAGAGAATTATGACAGGGGTGGAGAGAGATAACTGGATTGGCTGGAGATGAAGTTCTAGTGATATGACATCTGGAACTTTCTGGAAACTGGATTGCGGGTAACTGGGAAGGTTCTTCCTCTTCACTGAGAGGTGATTTGAGGGTTCTTCTGGATATAGTGGATACTAGGAATGTCCTGCTCCTGGATAGGAGGGACAAGGAGAGATTCTCAATCTTTTGTTATGTTGTGATGACATACAAAGTATCCATTGCTTGTGTGAGACACAAGCAAGGGTTCAAGCTAAGACTAGAGCAAGACTGCTGAGCAAGCAGCTTGGATTCTCACAGTGGTATGGACAAGAGGGCACAGACAGAGCAGAGGAACAATCTAGGTAGATTGCAGAAGATCAAGAATGGGGTTAACTACCACAAAAGCATAGCTTTAAGTAGTGATCAGCTATTGTGCTTAAGTAAGAGAGAAGAGAATGTCATAGAAAGGGATGGAATCAGTATGGTAAGCTGGCTTATGAATCTGATATAAAGAGAACCAGATTTAGGAGGTATGGTCTGATGATATCACACACATGTTACAGGACTCCAACCATCAGGAATAGAAGAGAGGAAATGAAGTGGTCTTAGAGGATCAGAAGTTTTGAAGCAAAAGGAGATAAGCAAAGGAGGAAGGATATGTATCTGGATTGAAGTATCCCAAACCAGATTGTCTGTGAGATGAAGAACAAAAGTAGTAGGTGTGAATGAAGGTATAAAATTGTAACAGACTTATCTTTATCATTGATTGTTTCTTAATATTGTAAGAGAATTGTGCCAGGGGCAACCATTCTGTCCAATTCTCTGGATTTTCTGTAGCAAATATGTGGAGATAGCTCTGCATCTTCCAATTGATTCTTTCTGTCTGGCCATCCATTTGAGGATGAAAGGTGGTGGATAGCTTTGGAGTAATGCTCAGATGTTTACATAAATCTTTCATTATCTACACAGCAAATTATGGTCTGCAATCTGAAATGATTGTGCATGGAAGTCCATGATCTTTCCAGACATGAAACAAATATAATTTAGCCATTTCCAGGCTCATAATTTCTTTAGAACAAGGAACAAATTCTACTTCTTTTGAGAATCTGTCCACAACAACAAGAATTGCATTGTGTCCATCAGAAAGGGAAAGGTTGGTGACGAAATCAGCTGAGACATCAACCCATGGCATATGTGGTGTGTCTAGAGGATGTAACTTTTCCAATGGAGCCTTGTTTGTTCCTTTGAATCATGCACATCTATTGCATCTTGATACATAATCTTTAATGAATGTGGATAGACCAGGCCACCAATATGATCTTTCAATCAGTTCCTATGTCTTTTTAGCACCCAGATGCCCAGCAACTGGTGTGTCATGATGTAATCTAATAATCTCTAGATGGAGATCCTTATTGATGTACTTGTTTTTGGCCAGAACGTATAACTAGTTTTCTTTATCATAGAGAGTGCCATTATCTTCTTAGCATATACTATACTTTCAGCATAGATCACATGCCTTGGATTCTTTTATCAATGAGGTAGCTCTTGTGACTTCTGTTCTAAGAAGATCTCCCAGATCTTCAATTTCCGTCGTCTTAATGGAGCTAAGCAGAATGACTTATATCTGTTTATTGTCATCTTTTATTCCGACCTTGTGATCCTCTCTTCTTGAGAGGGCATCTGCTTTTCCTATAGATGTCCCTGATTTATGAATCCATTTGAAATTAAAGCATGACAGGTATTGTGCCCATCTCGCTTGTCACCTATTTAGATCCTGCTGTTTCATGAACTATTGCAGGTTGGCATGATCATTCCATATTTTGAATGGATGACAGGATCCTTCTAGATGATGCCTTCACATTTCTAATGCTTTGATCACCAAGAGCATTTCTTTGTCTGCAATTGAGTAATTGCGCTCTTCTGGTTTCATACTGTGAGAAGCAAAAGCTGTGGAATGCCATTTCTCATTCTTCTTTACTGACAATACTACCCCTGTGGCACAGTCTGAAGCATTGGTTTTAAGACAGAACTCCAATTCATCATCTGGATAAGCTAGAATTGGAACAGTTGTAAATTTTCTTTTTAGCATTTCAAACATGTTTTGTTGTGGTTCTTTCCACTCGAAAGGAATGTCTTTCTTTATTAGATCATTGAGAGGGCATGCAACTTGTGCATAGCCTTCAATGAACCTTCTATAGAAATTTGCTAATCCAAGAAAGCTTCTTACTCCTCAGACATTCTTGGGCATAGGCCATTCCAGAATGGCTTGGACTTTATCTTGTTCCATTTTAATTTCCTTGGCAGAGACCTTCATATCGAGGAATTTCACTTCTTTGATGTGGAAGAAACATTTTTTTAGTTTTACAAACAGATTGTTTTCCTACAATCTATGAAGAACTTCATTCACCAACTTGATGTGTTCTTCTTCATCATCCATTTTTGTAAATATTAATAGATTGTTAATGTACACCACCACAATGTCTTCCATATCAGCGAAGATTTCATTCATCATCGCTTGGAAGGTGGCTTGCAAATTGCATAGCCCAAAGTACATCACGAGGGGTTCATAAGCACCATAGAAACATACAAAAGCAGCCTTCCATTCATCTCCTTCTTTGATCTGAATGTTGTTGTATTCCCATCATAGATCCATTTTTGTAAATAATTTTGCTTCTTTGAGCTTCTCAATCAACTGGAAAATCAGCAGCAATAGGTAATTATTTTTCACTGTATGCTCCTTCAGGTATCTGTAATCCTAAACCATCCACTTCTTTCCATCCTTCTTAGAAACAAAGAACACTGGTGATGTTTGTGACAACTTAGAAGGGCAGATGTATCCCTTCTTTAGTTGATCATCAATAAACATCAATACTTCCTCTTGTTCTTTTATGGAGAGCAGAATGATCTAGCCCTTCTTAGGCTTAAACGAATCTTTGAGATCAATTCTGTGGTCCCATGGCTTTTGCAACGGCATGCGTTCTAAGTCATGCTTATCAAATACTGTGTGATACTTGTGGTAGCACTTGGGAACCATTTCTTTGAATGTTTTCTCCTTTTTCTCAATAGGTTTCTTGAGTGTAGCTCAGAGATAGTACACATTCCATGCATAATCCTGTTCTTCTTGTTCTTCCTTTAAGATCCATGTAGGAACTTCTTGCAACATTTTACAACTGTGTGGACATTGGGTCATTTTGATGGACCCTTTTTCTCAATCAATTTCAGGGTTGTAGTATTTCAACCAAGAATAACTAAGGATCAATTGGTTAGATTCAAGATCCATGACTTCAGCTGTGGCCTTTTCTTGGTGACCCTGAAACTCAATTATTATTTCCATGCAGTGCATAATGTCCCCTGCATTATTTTGTGTTTCATCAACATTGAACATGCGGATCAGGTTCTTTAGTGCTTTGAGCACAAGGCCATTACTTTGGGCCTATTTCTTATCAATGAAAATAACATTTGCACCACTATCTAGAAGTGCTTTAATCTCCTTTGAGTTTCTCTTATCGTGACTTATTTTAACATCTAGGAGTATTTCCTTGGATGGGTTCACAGATCTGGTAAAGATCTCTTCAGAGAAATTTGTTTCATCATCTTTTTTCTTGGTTTTGGTAGAGGAATTAAGCACGTCTTTTACAGCGATGCTGTGCTTCTGACTAGCAGAAGACATCTCCTCCTGGTAATTTGATAAATCATTGTTTTGGTCGCCATTTATGATTTCCTCCATGGAAAGTACTTCAAATCTATTTTTAGATTTTTCATTTTTGACATTATGAGACTGAGCATCCTGATTACTCAATCCCATCCATAATTTACTGACTCGGCTTCTTTCATATTGTAGAAGAACACCTTCATTTCGTCAAATGACATTCCTCTTATGGTGGCGAAGGGGTCAGCTTTTTCCTTCTCTTTGCCCTTGGCATCTTCCTTTTTCAGGGGCATTTCATTCTCACAACTGCCTTTCCCTCCCAAGGTCATTGCAGTTTGTACTTTGGATTTTGGTGCCTTCTTGCACCCTGGCTTGTGCTTAGCATCCAAGAATTTGTATTTCAGGCACTGTACTTTCAGTTTTGGACAATCTTTTACAAGATACCCTTGTTGTCCACAATTGAAATACAAGGGGCCATTGCCTTGGCTCATGTTGGCAGTTTTGGCCTTAGCTGCTCTGGCCTCATTCTTCTTTTCCTTCTTTTTCCATGATTTGTTTCCCATGGGTTTGTTGAACATTTGGTACACTTCCAACTGCATACCGATGTTCTTAATTTTGAATAGTGTTTGGTCAACAGTTTGCCTTCATCAACCCTTGAATAGTTCCAGCCTAATATCTGGATGTATTGCATTTTCCAGCAAGTAGATACCATGACTTTGATCTATGCTGGATTGATAATATAATTTCCTCCATCTCACAATAAATGCAAGTATGAAGCTACTGCCTTGTACACATTTGGCAATTTCCTTCTTCACCCAATCCTTCTGTAGTTGAGGGTGGAACAACCCCTCAATCTCCATAATAAGGGAATCCCAATCATCAATCAGGAACTTGCCAGTAGTGAGTTTTTGTAGCTCTACTTCCACAAAGAAGCTTCCCTTTTCCCCTTTTAGGTAGGATAGGACTGCATATGCTCAATTTTTCCCATGGAGTTCTGGCACCCCATCAAGTTCAGATTTGGTCATGAACTGCTTTGGGTTGCAGTCCATCCATGCCTTCATCTTTGTCCACCATTCCTCAAACTTCGAGAGGCTTCCATCATAGGTGCCTGGATCGGTGAATATCTCTACCTTACTTATGCTTTCCACCACTGATCCTATTGCAGCAGTTTATCCTCCCATAGCCCAGATGTATACCCTCATGAGCTCACATGTTCGCTGGTCTGCTTGTTCAGCATTTTCTTTAGCCATCTCCAATTGCATTTCTGCCCTTGTAAGGGCTTCTTGTAAAGTGAACCTTTCATTCTCCATTGCTTGTATCCTATCTATGGCATTTTGAAAAGATGTCAACAAGTTGGTCCAATTTTCATTATTCAATTCAGATACTTGTGCCATAGTAAATACTTTAGTAGAGATACTTCTTTAGTCTTTGTAGGTAAGAACGAGGACATAGGTAGGGGTGGAATAGTATGTCATAATTGTTCATTCTGACTTTACTATAGTCATACCAGTAGACTTTTCTAGTATGCTTGTGCCTTATAGGTTCGGGCAAGATTTCTCTGACCCAGCCTTCTTCTAATTCTGTGAGTAAAAACTCCCTCACTACTTGGGCAGGTATGCCTAGTAGCCACTCATTGATGAACTCAAACTCTCTCTTCAGAGTGACTAGCTCTGAAGGACTTGCTGAAGGGAGGGAAGATGTACTGTGAGAGGTGAAGATTTCTTCTAGCAACCTCTAAGCTTGGTCAAGGTGTGCGACAATGTTGTCGACAGACTAGGTTAGCTGCTCCACTCCATGTCCAGATGACATGGCTGAGTAACTTTCTAATGAGGAGTTTGGCACTTAGCCAAGCATGTGAGACTCCATACACTACTTGAAGTGAAGCTAGAAAGTAATAGCTCTTGAATACATACTTGCAAATGAGACCGTTGTTGGGTTTGATGGAATCTAGTTCTAATGAAGCAACTACAAGCTATCAAACAACCCTATACAGGATTGCTAGTTGTTGTCATCAAAAGAAAAGAGGATAAGAAGATAAGAGGTCAAATCTAGAAACTCTCCACTTGTAGTGATGAGTATCAGAAAAAACTAGATTGGAGGAACTTTGCATCAAAGGCCTAGGTTTATATACTACATGGGGTTTGTACTTATTTGTATCTATTTGGCTATGTAAATAGTCTATATTAGGAAACATATATCTATAAATAGTAATAGTAGGCTGTGCATAAAGAGTCATTGTGACTCAGAATATATTTGTGCATAGATTTGTGGCATGTTCATAATAAAGTGGAGATTAATGACATGCTGCACACACATTGTGTGGGAGAATGGAAGTTCAGAAGCATGATGGACACATTGTCCATTATGAATGTGGTAATAGAAGTTAAGGAACTTCTACATGGAGATTAAAAGGAATCATGACTTGAATGAGAGTGGGTCAAGGGTTTGTTACCCTTGATGCATGACTTGATTTCAGTGAAAAGTGTTAAGTCCCAAAGGACAAGGTATGGCATTAGGCAGTGTTTGTAACACAAAGTGCTGGTTTTCTTGCACGTACTGTAAAACTACTTTTATCAGTGAGACTAATGAGAGTTTAAAGATTCTGAATATTTTGGCCATCAACAACAGCTTTCTTTTGTCTCATCTTTAGTTGCATGCCAAGGGCAGTATGACTTATATTGACCAAGCGACGCTGAGCATGTTGGATCACATGCCTCCAAATCAGCCAGGAAGTCAAGCCTCAAGTTGCATCGTGCCATAAGACTGAAGCTTCTACCCTCACCTTTGATTGCTCCCATCCAGGTGATCACAAAATCTCACATGAACACTCTTGTTTGTCCTGTCATCAATACAGGAAATCCAGAAATCTCATTCAAAAAACCATTGATCATCAGTGCTAGCCTTTCAGGACAAGTGCTGCATGACCTTTTGTGGAGAGATGTCATTCGTCCTCAGTTTATTATCTCTTTTCATTCACACAGCTAAAGGCCATTTTAAAGCCCATGAAAGTATCATTTTTCATTCCTAAATATATCCAGACTGCCATCACACCCATTGTTCATGTCAAATCACCATATGCTGCATGCTCTTCAAGTGGCAATAGCTCCAGGTCAAAGAGTAACATTGAAGACGAGGTGAGTTCAGCAAATACAATAGTTAATATTTATGTAGTAATTCCTGTCAGCATGCCTCACAGGCTGAAGAGATATTCATTCTTACCACACAGTTCACATCCATGCATGAAGATATATCTGCAGCCCTCAACATTCTGATTCCCTTTTTACCCCTGCCAACATCCTTCAACTATGCAGACACTCATCATTGGGCTATGCTCTCAAAGAAAATTGAACAGTGGCTCATGAACATAGTTACTGTATCCCAGCAACAGTGGATGTGGAGTCTTGATGTCTTTTGGCTTTCCTTCATTGGCACATACCTAATGTTTCCAGATGGAAACTGGCTTTCTTGGAATCTGAGAATACTGGTTGACAGTCAGTTCATACACAAGTGGCTGAATGATGAGGCTTTGAGTACTTCTTGTGATATGTCCATTAGTGATACAGCAAGATTTCTGGAAAAGACTTCTTTGGTTATCTGAGAGATGTTTGTTAA
The DNA here is from genome assembly GCA_038094195.1 of Pulveroboletus aff. carminiporus. Classification (NCBI taxonomy): domain Eukaryota; kingdom Fungi; phylum Basidiomycota; class Agaricomycetes; order Boletales; family Boletaceae; genus Pulveroboletus; species Pulveroboletus aff. carminiporus. Next base: position 2,738 of record JBBPTP010000439.1, on the reverse strand, counting down.
TCATGCCACTCTCTTTCATCCATCTCCATTGATGTCAAGCACTTGAACTCATCCATGCATTCCATAATCCTTATGTTGTTGTACTCATCATTGCCATGTATTGATCTCACTTGCAATACTATGTATTCTTCTGGCCTTCGGACAAGTCTGAGCAATAAGCTATTACAAACGCTCTTTTTGCAACATTGTAACTTATTCAAACACCGATTAAAGCTTCTCTGCAATGAGGTTAAACTAGCCACTCAAGTCTAATGATTGTCATTAGGCTTACAGCTCAAATCAATTAACTCAAAGTTATGATGTCACGACACTCCTAACACTTCTTACCACTAAGTTCGAATCATATCTGCTCTAAAAACCTACTTATCATTGCACAACTTCACGACAGCATGATGCTTGACACTGTATGACTTATGATCTGACACATTAGGACCAATTGAACTTTAGAATGACAAAACTTAACTTTATTTCGTACACTTCCATTCTATGCTTCATGCATTTCATTACCACTACCCCTTTACTCTATGGCTATGCACTATGCTTCTCTTCCATTTTGATATGCCACTAACCTCATATTTATAATCTCTGCTTCACAGCCTTATGGCTGTTCATATCTCCATTTGGATAATGGACCAAATATGTACAAACATGTAGTAGGGTATATAAGGACCTGAATTGATGACCAAGGGATCCTCAGTCAGATCCTCTTGGATATTTCCCCTCATCTGCTCTCTTACTAGTCTAAGCTGCCTAGTGGTAACCTGAAAGCTCTAGTAGCAATTAGGGTTGTTTCATAAGCAGATTCATTGACCTTTGCCAACGGGTTTGACAACAAAGGAATATGCTGTCATAGCATGGGTGCTCCCTGGGTATAGACCACATATGGTGTCTACATAGCACCTTGGTTTGAGTTGCCATACCTAACCCATATGTCAAGTTCCATTGGGTGGATGCCATTCAGTCCATAACGTGTCAGCATGTTTCCTACCCAATCTCTAGGCACCCTGCTTCTAAGTCTGATGACCATAGTTACCACCAATTGGATAGGATATTTTCAGGGCATGGAAAATAAATAGATATATTATCAACCATAGATTGGTCTGAGTCCTACCCGGTACCGGATTTATCTCCGGAGTATGGTTTCCGTCATTTATTTTAGGTACATTTTTTACGCTTAGACGTGTACACCGTGCATCTGCAAAGTTGCATGTGACGTTACTTTCTGACGACAAGTTGCGACTCTAACCAGCTCTAACCGAGAATTTTAAGAGCTGTGATTGGATGACGACCAGCAGAAAAGGAAATAAAGGGTCTTCAGGGCTCCTCCCTCGCTAAAGCAAGCGAGAAAATCAAAAAACGCATCAAAAAACGCATTCCGGGGAGCTGATGCTGGGGTCTCCATCGCCTTGAATGATATTACCAATTCCTCTGGCCAAGGAATGATCTGGCAAATATAGTTGTTGTAATGCGTCCTGATACTCTTTCGACGACGTCGTGCCCTCTTGTGCTTCTGGACCAAGTCCTGAAATTCTTGTGAAAACTTGCTCAGATACTGAGTAATGCTCTGTTCCCAGAGCGCCTCTGAGGGAGGGGCGTTTGCAATAATGAGACGACGAAGACCCTTGGATGGCGCGCGGATACATAATCCGCAGCGAGCATACCACCCCACAACTGCCCTAGCAAGTCAAAGTGCCTCTCGACCCCAAGTTTCTCAGGAAATTGTTGAGCTCATCCATGAAGAGCTCGACTGTCCAAAACTCCTTTGGAGATGGGTAGATGCCCCAATGCCTATCTGGTCGTAGAAGACGGCAGGGATGCCATAGGTGTAGATCTCGGTGTGGGAGCTCATGTAATGATGAGCTATGCCCGGTCCACCGTGTGCGGCGAGGGGTGCAATGCTGGGTTTGAGGTCGCCGACGACTTTGTACTACGTCTCGTCGCCCACCGTGAAGTAGATGGTGCCTGTAGTTTCGATCATTGGTAGACAGCAATCCGAAGAAAGGAAGTCCCGCGATGCGTGTAGCTGCATTCACGCGACGTCTTGCGAATCGCTCACAGGAGCACAAGAATGGTGAAATATCGATGGCGTCCAAGGTCTTCGTGGAAGTGGAGCGTGAATTGGGACGTCCGCATCAAAACAGCGACAAACTGATTAGCACCGCCATTACCTTCCACTGCAGCTGGCGAGAGCCATCCCACTATCACCCAGACCAACCGGTCTCGGCAAGAAACAAGTTAGTTCCGGCTGCTAGTAGTCGGGATATCAAGCGAGCCCCAAACTTACGCTACTTGGCGTGCAATACAAGAGGTCCGGGGTTTCCGTGAGTCATCGGTCCCGGGAGAAACAGACGACTCATTCTGGGTCAGATTGCGTCAGCATGAACTCCGAGCCCGAAGCGAGTTGACTCGCATGCTGGCTTCTAGGCTTGACCTGGCTTGGTTTCTCCCACTTATAAAATGTAGTGAGGAGCGAGAATGTCGAGCACCAGAGTTTACCCGCCTTTTCGGTCCAGAGGTATGGCAACGCTGAGAAGAAGCCATGCACCAGTACCTTGGGGTGCTAAAGTCGAGAAGATAGTATGGCCGAGGTCACAAGTAGGTGCCCACTACGGACTTGGAAGAAGGCATTTACACATGGACGGTGATAGTCGGGAACGCCGAAGCGCAGGCGATCGGATAGACCCCCGTTGACATACGATCCTGGATGGGACTGGGACGGGACACGGATTTTGTTCAGT
>JBBPTP010000438.1:0-19141 GCA_038094195.1 Pulveroboletus aff. carminiporus | reverse complement strand
TATCAAGAGGAGCTTGATTCGTCGATCCTTGCTCTTGTATCCGGCCCATATACGCTGCGGTTAGGGGTAGGTTTAAGGTTTGGTGGAGGATCCGGTGAAACCGGAATTAAAAGAAAAAAAAAAAAAACAGGAAACCACGGCTCTTAATGAAGGGCCCTGCAATGCTCTGATTACCGAGCGATTCGAAGCAAGTCAGTGGTGATAGGAAAGGGGCATTCAGCCGACGGAACAGAACATCAATACGGCCATGGAATGGTCAATGATTCAGACAGCTTAGCTTCCATGTTTTCGTCGAACTTGATTTCATAGCCAGGAATGTCTGCTACAGATTAACTGCGCAGCGCAGTCCCCTTTGGCAACTTGGAAGTGGACAGCTCGGGAAACCCATTTTTACATCACCAAATCACACCAGGACACGACTTCGTTGTCGAACAGCATCTTGTATTCATTCTCCCGTTCATCCCCGACCCACTTTGATCGGCACGTGTGATTCCGCACCGGTCAACGTGTTGCGCATGAAAAACTAAACCGCCCTCCTTTCGGTGAATTGGCTTGTTAGTTGATTGGTGCTGGGAGAAAGGGAAAGCCTTCCACTTATTTAAGGCACACTGCAATTTCTGACTTTGGCACATTCAGACTAGATGTATATTCAAGGGAACAGAACACAGCTTCGCAGAAGGGGATATCAGTGGGTGAGGGACACCCGCTACTCTTAATTCCCGTGCCCAGACTGTAAATTCCCGTTCCTTGGTTGCGGAAACGCAGCCACGATAATTCATTCCGTACATTCACAGCCTTCACATTCATCCCCCGACTCGGACGTAAAGCGGTTCTTAAGCTCCTTGTCCCCTTCGAGAGGTCGGGGTTTCCCATCCTCCGGAACTATGCTGTCAGGGGTTCCGCATAGGTTTTGTCATCTGACGGTCGCGACAAAGAAATGGCAAGCTCGGATGACAAAGCCACAGGACCCACGGAGGCCAGTGGATGTAACAGCGAACAAGGAGGCATGAGGTACAGCACCAGCGGCAACTCTCAACTAGTCGCACTGATTAAAAATGTGGTCCGATATGGTTGTAACTCGACTGTGTGACTCTACATGTTGACTGGCTAGTACTGACCCTTCTAGTCCGCAACACGATGGACTCATTAGCGGGTGTGCGATAGGTCGTCCCGTTGTGCGTCATGAGTCGCCGGGTTTGAGTCGCCGTCTGACCACGTTCCGAGTAATTTCGACTCGCAGGTGTGCCGCTCATTGCATCCACCTGGTCATCTCGTAGACCATCGCTCTCGTCGTCGTCGCCATCGCTATGGCTCTCCCCGATCGCCTTTGGTGGCTCGACTTCTCCTGCTCGACCTGACGACTTTGTGTAGTAAGTTTACAGCGCTCGTCCGGCCCATCTTTAGCTCTCAGGTAAGTCTCCTCCGTCTCTCGCTCTGATTATGGCGGGGTAATCTTCTCCCCTCGACCTCGACATTCGAGAGTTTGTGTGTTGCACGGGTTTGTCGGGTCACTCGGGCGAGTCCGTCGACGTTGTTCCGGGTGCTGAGTGCTGATGATGGGTCATAGTAGTATGAGCTGTGTATAAACCTCGGATGGTTTCCACTCCATCACTGTTAGACCTATCGCTACGATGCCAAACATGAGGTTAAGGCAGAGTGGGTTTGGGCGAAGAACTAACAGACTCGAGAAGATCTGACTAGGGGAGGAGCTCACGAAGAGTCGCAACGTCCCTTGTCAGACAAGTGATAGGTGAAATATGCAATAGATTCAGAGTGAAGAGAAAACTACAAGGCGCTATCCTATGGTTTAAATAGTGATAGCTAAATCGAGTTAGGGCCAGCCCAGGAAGACTTATATGGTAAGCGATACTGCAGATTAGCCAATCCGCAGTAGAACATTGCAGAATGTGAAAGAACTAATGGTGAGATGGAACTACGAGATCGAGACAAGAGACTTGATCGAGGAGTGATTGTTCATAAAGAAGAAACATGCGACGAACCTCCCAGAACTGATCAAAGAAAGACAAGATGAGGACGGCTAGAGACGACCAACAGTAAGTGTTGGTAAGTGGTGCAAGATATTCCGAAGAGAACAGTAAGTTGGGAGAAGGAAAGAAGCTGTTAAGCCTAACGCTACGATGCCTGTGATGGAGCACAAGGCAACGTGTATATAAGAGCGAGGGACTAACAGACTCAAGGAGATTCGACGAGGGGAGGAGCTCACGAAGAGTCGCAATGTCCCTTGCCAAATAGTGTGTTAAGAGAAATGGACAATAGATTCAAAGTGGAGAGAAAAGTACAAGACGCTATCCTATGGTTTAAGTAGTGATAGCTAGGTTGAATTAGGGCCGGCCCAAGAAGACAAGAATAGTAAGTAGTGCTGCGGATTAGCCAATCCACAGTAGAACATCGTAGAATGTGAAGGAACTAGTGATAAGAGGGAACTATGAGATCAAGATAAGAGACTTGATCGAGGAGTGATTGTTCATGAAGAAAATAGACGTGACGAACCTCCTAGAACTGATCAAAGGAAAACGAGATGAGGATGATGCGAGATAACCAACAGTAAGTGTTGGTAAGTGGTGCGAGATATTCTGAAGAGGACGGTAGGTTGGGAGAAGGAAAGGAGTAATATCGATGAAGAGAGAAAAGATATTGTAACAGAAGCAGTATAGATGACGAGAGAAAGAATATTGTGACAATCACACGCTTCCTCTGCCTTTCATGGAGGACACTGGTAACCAACAACCCGAGGACCCTGAAATACATGCACTATACACTTGTTTCCAGACAACAGTCAAAGGGCACAGTATGTAAACATGGTAGCCCATGGGTCAACCACACCATCAGTAAATTTACACATGTCTAAATTGAGCTTAACACATCTTATTTGGCTTTCACTACATTTCAGAACTCAACATAAAAGCCACTGCCAAGCTTGATTTTTGTCAGAGAACAAACTATTGAGTTTTCTAATATTTTGGAGTATGGTATGATGACACTGGACAAAGTTTGTAATTTGACAAGTTGTCATAAGCCTCATTTAGATGCATGTAAATTTACTGATGATGTGCATCAAGGTGCACTTCTAGGAATATCAAGAAAGACTTCCACTGCATTGTTGATATGCTACTGAAGTACCACTGGAAAAACAATGTGCTAATGATATAATGACTATTAAGTGAGTCTGAGACTAGACAGGTGGGTTGAAATTTCCATCCTGACTGTATATATCATACATCATGACCTTATGGATTATGAATACTACTGTTACAAATGCTTGTTTTGCAACCTAACTTATTCAAACTTCAATTTATCTCCTCCATAATTATTATGTATGATTCTTTACCTGCAGTCACATCTGTCACTTCTATGTTTCTCTTTACAGATAGTCTGCTTTGATATCCTTATGCAGCAATGGATATATTTACTTCTTTTTCTAACTTCTTTACACCTAATCATTATATCTCTCTAGACTGTTCTGTTTCTTTCCACTTCAGATGGTTAGAGTTCTGTAATGACTCATGTGTAATACCATTGAACATTCTCTTTCAAATCTGATTCTCTTCATATCAGATTTGTCATTTATATTTGCTCATAGTTTCCATTTTGTTCTCTTTGGTTTCATTTTTCACTTATCTAAGTCAAGTCAGAGATCACTATTTAGGACTGTTTCTCATATATCTATATTCTTCATTCTTGACCTTCTAAATACCACTGTTCTTCTCTACTCTATAATCACCCTCTGCTCTTTATTGTATCAGAATTCAAGCTATTAACACTGAATAGTCTTGTCTTGAGTCCTAGTCTCTGCTTGAACCTCTGCTCATCTAGTTGACTGAGCTATCTGTTACAAACACTCTTTTTGCAACATTGATATTTATTCAAACACTGATTAAAGCTTCTCCACAATGAGGTTAAACTATGCCATACAGGTCTAACATTTGTCACTAGATTTGTTGCTCAAATCAATTACTCCAAGCCCTGTCTCGTTTACCCTCATATCTGCTAAGTTTGAATCATACCTACCCTAAACTCTGTTGACTCTTCATGACTTTACAACAGCATGGTGCTTGACACCCTGTGACTTATGACATTACACATTTAGATATATTGAACTTTATACAATAGAACTTAACTTTATTTATATGCTTCTATTTCTATGCCTCATGCATTTCATTACCACTACCTCTTTACCCTATGGCTATGCTTCTCTTCCATTTGATATGTCACACTTTATGTTTCTCATCTCCACTTCACAGCCTTATGGCTGTTTAGGACTATATTTGGATAATGGACCAAATAGGGACAAACATGTACTTAGGTATATAAGGATCTGACTATTGCATCTCACTTTACCACTTCACCTACAAGCACACATTGCAAGTGGGTGCCACAATTTATGAAGATGAAGCCACACTCACACCAAGTCAGTGGTCTTCAATGCTCACCACTCCCTCTCTTCCTTCCCAACTGCCAATGCCTAATGGGGCCCCTCTCACTTTTTGTACACTACTTTGTGCATAGTAGCTGAGCAGACCTTAGTAGTAGCAGCCAGCAGAGACTCTGAGCCACCTGCATCTCAAGAAGTCAGGAGCTAGAGCAACATGGACTTGCAGCCTGCCTTAAGAAGTTCTTCGCCCAAATTACCAGCAGATCAGTTCTTAGCCACACTAGAGAAAGCTAGCCTAGACCTCCTCAGAGAATTAATAGATCTCTATGCTGCCACCTTCCTCTTTAATGCATTCGAGGAAGCAGGAACCTTTGGGGACAGTACCTCGCCCATCATCAACCAGATCTATTCCTTGAGAGACCGGTCTATAGACCCAAATGACACACTGATTCTTCCAGACCCAGCCCCACTTTACATTCCCCCACCACCTATCCACTTGTGGTCAAACAAAATGACCACCAGCTCTCCTTTAACCTCCATCTCAATATTAGAGATGGAAATTAAGAAAGAAGTAGAAGAACCAGTACTATATGTACCACTGAGACCTGTCAAGAGAAAGGCAGAAGAAGAAGAACCCTCTGTACATGGGAGGCACTAGAGGAAAAGAAGAGCCATACCTAGCATAAGGAGGCTCAGAGGAGGTGAATCATATGCAGATGAGAACTATATCATGAAAGTACTACACTCTTGGTTGTCTCTACACCATCCCAAGAAATTTTTGTAATTCATAAATGTTCACCATGTCTCTCTCACAAGTGCTCCACGACCAATCTGCCAACTGGATGGAACAAGCCAATGTCATCATCACTGAGTTCAATGCTACAAGTGCAGTCATTACTCAATTAAATGCAACAGTAAATGCATAGGCCACTGAGCTTGCAACACTAAGGGTACAAGCAGCAACATGTGCCACTGTAGGAGCACAAGTGGCCATAGGCCAAGCAGCAGCCATGAAAGGCTATTCTTGAAAAGTTGAAATCTTTTCAGACTCTGGTAACTATGACAGTTCCAGGGCAAAGTTCAAAGAATGGTGAAGCAAGATGAAAGCTTGGCTCACCATTAACGGCACAGCCATTATGCCTGGCTCATATGATGCAGTACTTGCTGTTCTCTCATGACTTACTGGCATAAAAGTAGGCCAGTTTGCAGAAACATGCTTAATCAAAGGATGGACCTACACATGGGCCATATTAGAATCCAAAATGGAGGGTCTTTTTAGATCTGCCAACAAAATCCACTGGGCTCACAAGCAAATTGATGGATTTATACAGGGCAATATGTATGTCCATAGATGAGTTCATCATAAAGTGGGAATCACTTTACAATCAGGCATCTCTCAATGACTCTGATGCCATAAGACTATTGGAGAAGAACATATCATGGGGCATTATTGCCCAAATCTTTAAAGAAGGCAAATAGCAGCAAATGCTGATCACCTACCTCACTGAAATTTGCTGAGTTGGTATAGCAAAAGAGGCCCTTGATTTTATAATGGGGTGTACCACTCAAAGAAGCAATTTCAAAGACAAAGGACAAAAGAAGTCTGATGCCATGAATATTGACACAATGGACTGCAGGCTGTTCAAATGCTACAACTGTGGAAAGGAAGGCCATTCACTGAAAGAATGTCCAAAACCAAAGGTAGAGTGTCCCAAATGCAAGTATGTGGGAGATGCTCACAAGAAAGATTACCTGAAAGAGAAAGACTGAAAGGTCTGAGCAGCTGAAGAATGGAGTGACTCTGAGGATGAAAATCTGAAGAGTTTGAAATCAAACCTGAACCATATGGTTCAGAAAATGACTCATGAAGAGGCCAAGACCTACTTTAAAGATCTATTTGTTATCTGCTCAAAAGAAAAGGGAAAAGACAAGGTGATGTAACTGCACCAGACAGGAACATTGCAAGAAAGAATTGTTACACAACCCTAGAGGTTGAAGAAAGTTCAGACTCAGATGTATCTATAGATTCCATACATGGGGACTCTCTCAATGGAGAGGTTGGCCAGGGCATTCATAAGGATCACCCTTTTTGCACCATTTTACATTTGATGAAGAACGACAACAATGAAATCCTGGAAGAAATCTTTATCTGAAATGTAAATGTCCAAAAGAAGATTAATTTGGAAGTTACCATCACTCCTGGACAAAATAAGAAACTTACATTTAAAATGGATGCACTGCTAGACAGTGGTGTCAACATTATATTTATTGACAAAGCATGGGCCAAAAAGACCCAATTATCAATAAAGCCCTTATTACGACCTATTTCAGTCTACAACATGGATGGAACCAAGAACTTTGCAGGATCTATTATGCACTCTGTGAATCTAATTATTATGTACCAAGGTCACCAAGAATGAATATTGGCCAAAGTCACCACCCTGGAAAAGAATCAATTAATCCTAGGATACTCATGGCTCAAATGCCACAATCCTAAAATTGACTGGGCTAAAGGAACAGTAAAACTTAACTGATGCCCTAGATCATGCCACATGCTCTCAGATCACAGTACCTTTTTGGCAACACTTGATAAGGAAGAACAGAAACAAGCTTACATGGCTTATCATTTATGTGCCACTATAGAACAATCCATTAAAACTGACAAGACTTCAGAGGAGCTTGTACCAAAGCAGTTCCACAAATTCCTAAAAGTATTTCATAAAGGAGAAAGTGAACGCATGCCCATACGTAAACTCTGGAACCATGCAATAGACCTCAAGGATATGTTTAAACCTAAGAAGGAACATATTATACCCCTTTCTATCACAGAACAGGAGAAAGTGTCTGCATTTATTGATGATCAATTAAAGAAAGGTTACATAAGACCCTCTAAGTCCCCTCAAATGTCACCTGTGTTCTTCATCCCAAAGAAGGATGAAAGAAAGAGGATGGTATAGGATTACTAATACCTAAATGAATACATGGTCAAGAACAACTATCCACTGCCACTCATTTCACAGCTAGTTGATAAACTAAAAGAGGCTAAGTTATTTATAAAAATGGATCTCAGATGGGGATACAATAACATACACATCAAAGAAGGTGACGAATGGAAGGCTGCATTCATATGCTTCAGAGAAGCATATGAGCCTCTTGTCATGTACTTCAGATTATGCAACTTTCCAGCCACATTCCAAGCAATGATGAATGAAATCTTCACTGATATGGAAGCAGTCATGGTTGTCTATATTGATGATCTATTGATATTCACTAAAGACAATGATAAGGAAAAATATGACAAGATTGTACTAGAAGTTCTCCGTCACTTAGAAGAAAATAACTTATTCATCAAGCCAGAAAAGTGTACATTTCATGCCAAGAAAATTGAATTTCTAGGCATGTTCATGAGGCAAGATGGCATTAGAATGGATGAATCTAAAGTTAAAGCTATTCTGGAATGGCCCACATCAAAGACAGTGTATGGTGTCTGTGCTTTCCTCAGACTTGCAAACTTCTATTGCAGATTCATTAAAGACTTCACTAAAGTGGCTAGACCATTCCACAATCTGATGAAGAAGGATATTAAATTTGCATGGGAAAGTCCACAGCAAGAAGTGTTTGACATGCTTAAACAAGCATTTACCATGGCACCCATACTTGCCTATCCAGATATAGACAAGAAATTCTAGCTTGAAGCTGACTCATCAGAATTCACAACAGGAGCAGTGCTCTCTGTTTACAAAATCAATAATAAATGGCATCCCATCACATTTCTCTCATGCTCTTAACTCCACTGAAAGAAACTATCCAATTGCTGACAAAGAAATGCTCAGCATAATATGAGCATTGAAAGTTTAGAGACATCACCTTGAAGGTGCACAGCATGAGTTTGAAATATAGAATGACCATGCCAATCTATAATTCTTTATGATATAACAAGATCTAAATTGTTGTCAAGCATGATGGTCACAATATTTATCTAGATTCAACTGTATATGGGTATACAAGGCTGGAACCACAATGGAGAAAGCTGATGCCCTTTCTAGATAAGAAGATCACCTTGAAGGGATTGAAGATGATAACAAAGGAATCATTGTTATCTCCTCAGATCAGATCAGACAGACACTTCTGATCTCAGATGAAGGAGTCTCAATTAAGCAATGCATTTTTAATGCAACCATGTGCCTGACAAAAATACAAACCTGAAAGGTACTCAAAAAAGAAAAACTTGAAATCCATGATGATGGTCTACTGTGTGACCAATATGAAAGAATATACATTCCGGATATACCCTAGTATTCACTCCTACATATGGAAGTCACCAGACTTCACCATAACACTCCAGTTGCTGGTCATCCTAGATATGAGAAAACCATAGAATTACTGCAATGCAGTTATTGGTGGCCAGGAATGGCTACTTATGTTAAAGATTATGTCAAACATTGTGATAGGTGTCAACATTTCAAAGGATCAAACCAAGCCCCAGCCAGCTTGTTACAACCTTTAGAAGCACCTTAAATTCCATAGAAACATATATCAGCTGACTTTATCACAGACCTCCTCAAATCTCATGGATTTGATGTGATCTTGATGGTCATAGATCACTTCTCAAAGGAAGTTGAATTTATTCCCATGCATAAGATATGCATGGCCCTGAACATGGCCAAACTCTATCTAAATTATATTTGGAAGCACCACAGCCTTCCTAAATCCATCATTTCTGATTGCAGACTGCAATTCACATCAGCTGTAATGCAAGAGCTTTATAAGCATCTTGGCATAGATTGTCATCTCTCCACAGTGTTCCACCCACAAACAGATGGGCAGATGGAATGAATGAATCATGAAGTACAGCAATACCTTCACATATTTACAGCAGAGCAACAACATGAATGGGTCGATTGGCTAGCCCTCACTTAATTCTCATATAACTCTAAATGTAATGCTTCTACAAAGAAGACATCCTTTGAAGTTACATGTTCATATCACCCTAGAATGGGATTTGAACAAGGGTTGTTGAAAGCTCCCACCATAGAAACATTTGCTGAGCAAATGAAAACAGTACTATAAGAAGCTTATGATAATATATTAAAAGCACAAGAACAGATAAAGGCCAATGCTAATAAACATAGATCATCTGCACCAGACTATGCCATTGGAGACAAAGTTTGGCTCTCCATGGAAAACCTTCACTTGATGCAAGCATCTAAGAAACTTTTCGAAAAATGGCTAGGACCTTATGAAATCATTGAGTTAATGGGACCAAATGCAATCAAGCTGTGCTTATCTCACTCAATGAAAATTCACTCTGTTGTTAATGTATCCTGGGTTAAATCATATAAAGAAAGATTGGATGAGCAAGAATTATACCAACCAGGACCCATGCAAGTCATGGAAGATAGAGACAATGAATGGGAGGTGGACTACATTGTAGACTCCTGACTCAAAGGTTGATGTCTGGAATATCTTATTCACTAGAAAGGTTATAACAATATGGAACATGCTTGGGAGCCAAGAGCCAATCTAACACATGCACAAGATGCTGTGAAAGAATTCCACTGCTTACATCTGACAGCCCCACATGTCATCAATATAGATGAAAACCTATTCCCTAAATTATTCAAAGCATACAAGAACCAGACCAACTTAACATGCCCTGCTAAAATATTCTTTAATTGCCTGGAATGCAATTCATAAGGAGAGGATAGTGTTACAAATGCTCTTTTTGCAATATCGATATTTATTCAAACACTGATTAAAGCTCCTCCACAATGAGGTTAAACTATGCTGCACAAGTCTAACACTTGTCACTAGACTTGTTGCTCAAATCAATTATCCCAAGCCCTGTCTCATTTACCCTCATATCTGCTAAGTTTGAATTATACCTACCCTAAACTCTGTTGACTCTTCATGACTTCATGACAGCATGATGTTTGACACTCTATGACTTATGAGATTACACATTTAGATATATTGAACTTTATACAACAGAACTTAACTTTATTCATATGCTTCTATTTCTATGCCTCATGCATTTCATTATCGCTACTCCTTTACCCTATGGCTATGTTTCTCTTCCATTTGATATGCCACACCTTATGTTTCTCATCTCTGCTTTATAGCCTTATGGCTGTTCAGGACTATATTTGGATAATGGACCAAATAGGGACAAACATGTACTTAGGTATATAAAAATCCAAATTGATGACCAAGAGATCCTCAGTCAGATCCTCTTGGGTATTCCTCTACTTCTCATCTGTCTCTAAGTCTAAGCTTCCTAGTGGTAACCTGAAAGCTCTAGTAGCAATTAGGGTTGTTTCACTATCTAAGTCTTGTATATTGGATTGACATAACAAAAGATCAAGAGTCTTCTTCTGTCCCTTCTATAGGACATCATCTAGTCTAGCCACCACATTCAGAAGATCTTTCATTAGCAAATCACTGAGTTAGTGTATATAATTGTCTAGCCCTGTACAGTAGCTACAATCAATTACAGCACCACATTAAGGGTCCCCTCTGTACAGTGCTATAATTGTGCTATCACAGCACTATGCAAACTGTAATGCTGTGACAAATTTTATAGTTATCCATCCTGGCTAAGACTAAAAATTTTGTACACACTGTATAGTACTGTTGCAATGCAGTATGATATCATACTGTATTGTAGTGCTGTAACATTACTGTCCTACTATGTCTCTGTTCTATTGTATAGCATTCCATAGTAGCATAACAAACATGTCTATTTTATATTATATAAACAAGTTCATTTCATAGAAAACAAATATGATGACTATTAGTTTAGGTCCACAGTGTAGTCTTCTACCTCTCAGACTATATTAACAGAATGCTGTGCCCTGCAAAGAAAATTAGTGATGTGAACAAGGACTTGAAAACAATCTTATATGTCAGTTTTTGCCTAGCTGGTTAGTATCTTTTGAAGTTTCTTTTCATAATACTTATTGCATACAACTTAATCCATTAGGTTGTTGAGGTGTTGATAGGCATCTTCAACTTTAGTTATGTTAAGTAGCATTGGTTTGTTCTTACTGTAGAGCTTTATATTGAGAGAATACTTTAAATCTTGAAGACATATTAGTTAAATTGGTTCATTGTGTTTAAAGATATATAATTGCAATGACTCAAAGAAGGGCTACCTTTGGCATGCATGCTTGAAACTCTGGAAAGTAATATAGTCACTTGAATCTAGTATTATAATAGATTGTAAGACATGATTTTTTGAATGCAGGATGAGCAAAGTTTCTGGCTTTTCTCTACCAACCAGTATTATAAAATAAATTAGAGTCTTGAGGAATGAAAATGAACAATATGTATACTAGAAATATACCATTTATATCAAAAGTCCAAAAAGTGTTCCAATGATATTAATGTTTTGGAATGATCATATATCACCAGCCCCTAAGCCAAATCACATGACCCAGGGACCGATTTGGTAGCCAAGAGTATTTACTTTCTTTGCTCTCACATAACCTAAGCGAAATTCCCACAGGTTATTGCAGTGCGCAAAGTGCACTGCATTTTAGTTATTTATTGGAATGCTTTTTGGAGTCAATGTATACACATGTGTCTGGTGCTCCATGTAGGAACATTGTGTTGTATTTGATATGGACTACAGTAAAAATGGCTTGGCTGTTTCCAAGTTATATAATCATTTAGATAAATTGGATCTTGACACATATCTGCACCTCAATCACTGACTTCATTATGCACTGAGGTGAGATCTGTCTCTTCATATATTATACTTTGTACTTACACTCTGTAGTATACTTCTACAGGTGTGGAATATACAGTCACTAACTTTGTTGTGCACTGAGTATACTTCTATAGGTTATGAGCTTTGCACTCTAATTGCATGAGGACATCTTTGACTTATACATACATCTAGTAAAATGACATCTACTATATCTGAGGAAGTGAAGCTGCCAAAGCTAGATGTGTCTGGCAAGGAGTGGACTATCTGAAAGATCTAACTTCAGCTCATTGTGGCAAGTTAGAGACTTAGCAGATACTTGGATGGTACAATACAGAAATCCATCAATTCTATGGTGGAGAAGTTGTCTGGCTAGACAGCATCCATCTTTAAGGAGCAGCAGGCAGTTGCTAACTATCTAAAGGACCTGTTGACATGACTGAAGAAGGATGCAAAGATTCATCATATCATTACTAATTGTTACAAATGCTGCCGATGCAATATATCATATGTCCTAGTCACAAGAGACTTAACTCTTTTTATGATGAACAATGACTAAGCAGCTTACTAAGCACACTTGTTATTTTCCTCTAAGTCAAGTCATGTATCAAGGGAGCAAACCCTTGACCCACATTCATTCAAGTCATGCTTTTTTTAATCTTCAAATAGAAGTTCTCATAACTTCTATTTCTCATGATCATAATGGACAACATGTCCATCATGCTTCTTAACTTTCATTCTGCCATACAACATGTGTGACTCATGCCTTTAATTTCTAAATTACAAAGATATGCCACAAGGCTATGCATAGATATGTTTCAAGTCTCTATAACTTGTCATGGACAGCCTTACTACTACATATGGATATATGATACTATAAACAGACTATTTACATTACAAATATGTACAAATAGATACAAACTCTCATGTAGTATATAAGATGGGCCTCTGTCACTAGAGTTCCTCAATCAAGTTCTTTCATCATTCATTACTACAAATGAGGAATATCTTGATTTGACTCTTTACTCTTTACTCTTCCCCATGTCTTTTGACTTCAGCAAGTGCCAGTGCTGTATAGTGCTGTGACTCATTTGTAGTTGTTTCACTAATATACTTCTGAACTTCTTCTTTATTCATCTTGTGAACAAGGTGAACACTTTTGAGTATTACACTATGCTAAGTACTTTTTTTAAGCATTATTCTATTATAGTTGACATAGAGATATGACATCAGCTTAGCAAGCTCAAATTGAAGAAAGGTGGAAACATCCATGCACATATAGACAAGATCATCCATCTACAAGAGGAACTTGAAACAACCCTAAACCCCTGAGGTGTAGCCGTCAAGAGGCAATAGTAGTTGCCCAAGAGAAGTGTCTTGTTACTCTTGTGGTATCCTTTACCAAGGCAATCTTGACTAGTCTTGCTTATGACTAGGAACCAGAGATCTAGCAGACTGGATACTGCTTATAGAGGAGACAACTCCAGAAGAACTTGGTTAGAGTTTCCTGGTTCTATATGGGTCGTATATATACTCTACTAGGGTTTGTATCTATGGATGCCTCATCTAGAGATATTCTGTGTAGTCCATGATGTTACAATGTGTATCTAATAAGTAGGAATGGAAGAGAAGTATAAACATACACATAAGGTGTGGATCTAATGTGAATAAGAAACATAGATGTGGTAAAATGGAAGACATAGCCTTATGCCTCAAGCATCAGGTGTGGTTCGTCTATGATCATGACTCATAAGAATAGGGATCGTGATGATCGTGAAATGGTGAATAAGTGATATGTGACTATGTGCACATGTGAAGAAATGAAAATAAAGAGTAATCAGTAAGTCCAGTACTGATAAGATAAAACTTAAGAGTGTCCGTGTTCTTAGTCCATAGTCCGTATCCATAGTGCTTGTGGTTTCAGTAATCGTAATGCACTATAGCGTAGAGTGCACCTGTAACAGAACTGATGTTTGTTGAATGGCCAGTATTGGACAATGGCTTATTCAACATTATATATGTATCACTTCCATGACTGTACCATCCTGGTTTTCATCCATAATGCATTTGCAGCAGAAGACTGTCACCCCTGATGAGTTGATGAACATTGTACTTGGGGAGTATAATCAACTTGAAACAATCCAAACCCCTGAGGCATAGCCATCAAGAGGCAACTGTAGTTGTCCAAGGTGTTACAACCTTGTCTATGCATCATAAGGGACCATTCTAAGCCTTATAACTATGCAGAACCACTCTCAACCAGTCAATGATGAATATAATGTTCATAGATCACATATGAACACTAATACTCAAGATCTACCTATGTACTCTAATACCATTGGTGGCTGTGCAATGCATAACACCATGGATGACACATGAATGCTTCTATACACTTGAAACACCTTATTTCACTAATAGAATACTCAAATTATCAACCCTAAACTATTTCTAACACTTAGAGAGTGTTTTCCAAAAATGAACACCCAAACATCCAAACAATGAACACCAAACACCAAACACCCCTAACCCCTATCTGGGTGCTCACATCATTCTGAAGCCAAAACATTAAGATTTCACAAATATATGATCAGATCATTAAAATCACTCTCTAAACATTTATTTATTCAATTCCTCTAAATATGCAGACAAGTTAGATGCTACTCATCACTTCTGGCATAGTGGCTATGCAGTATGTACCCCTGACCACATGTGACACCAAGGGCTTGCCTCAATCATACACACCACTCACTCTACATCTAGAACTTCATTCTATACTTTAAAATTAGTACACCTCATGCAATACCTCATGCCTCAAGGCTATGCAACTAACCCTTGCTCTAAACATGTGTAGTACACACCATACAACATACCTTTCACTGCCTACCACATGTAATTCTAGAACTAACCTAGATTCTCCCTATTAAGACTATATTATAGCATAGCTTAGAAACAGATGTAGAACATGAAGTACATATCCAATACCCTAGCATAGCATATCTTAGATGTAGCATACACTTGTACAAACCATAGAATAGTATATAAGGGACCCCCCAGCTCTAGAGGACACCAGTCTTGTCCTCTTGGAGTTTTCTACTTGCTAGGAGGTTCAGACTTGCCACTATTGTTCTATAGCTCAAACAGCTGATTCTTCAGTGGGTTAGTTGTTTCACAAGGCAAGTATCTTGTTAGCCTTGTGGTAATTTTTACCAAGGGATCTTGACTATTCTTGCTTATAGAATAGGAACAAAGGATATGTGATAATAGTTCTTATAGTGTGGAATACACAAGAGGACTTTGTTAGAGTCCCTTGTGCTCTACATGGGTCATATATACAGTGGCTCAAAAAACTGTCTGGATATTTGTATGTTTTGCAGTAAACACAATGGTCTGCAATAACCTCTAAATCTAGCCATGACATCTTGGTATATTAAATATAGTACTTACTCTTGACTTTTGATAGGTACAAGAATCAAGTCATTTGGATAAGATTTGATGAAATGGCAGCCATTTCAAAATGATTACTCACCCAGATAGTTTTTTGACTTTATACAAATCTGAGTATTTAGTACTTGGTATGACCTCCTTTGACCTTAATAACTGCTTCAATCCTTCTAGGCATACTCTCTATCCATTTCTGACACTGTTTCATAGAAATCTTCCCCCACTCCTCCACCACCCTACTCCATAGTTGATGAACTCCTGTAGAAGCACTTTCATAGGCTGATAAGCACCTTTTGAGGTGATTCCAAGAATGTTCAATAGGATTGAGGTCTGGAGATTGTACAGGCCAATCCAGAAGCTTGATTTTCTGCTCTTCAAACCACTTTTGAGCTCTCCTAGAGGTATGCTTGGGATCATTGTCCTATTGAAAGATAATGTCTTCATCTGGAATTTCAGATTTCTTCATACTTTGCAATAACCCCTCCTCCAAAATTGCCACATATTGTGGTATTGTTGAATTCTGGAAGTGATATGAAATAAATGGACAAGCTCACATGTGATGATGTCTTGATCATAAAGGTGGACACTTTCTACCACACTTAGAAGGGTTTTGTCTGACAGAATTGCAAAATAGAAGATGGAGATGATTGTTAAGGGAAGACACATTGAATAGACTTTTCTGAATTGTACTGGTAATGACCTCAATAAGAAGAAGAGTGGGAGGAGGACATGGATGATGATATATTTGAAGACAACAGAAGTAACAAAGTTCATGCAAGAAGGGTGCTCACAAAAAGACACCATCTTAGTTCCTTGGACAACTTGTTACCTCAGGTTATTAGCCTTTTTATAGGAGAATAGGATGGTCCATGTATGTTTGAGGTTGAACTCAGGTTTCCAGATGTCTTTCAATAAAGGATGTTACAGATGTGAATAATACACTACTAGAAACTTCCATGGCTGCCAGACCAGTAGAGGACAGTACATTTACCACCAACTAATATATATAAAGAATAGAAGAAGCTAGCTAATTGTTGTCAAAATTGCATACTAACTAATGTGCTACTGGTATATCTTGGTGGCTGTGCAGTACTTATCACCCCAAATCACTCCAAATTAGCACCACACACCACAGAGGGCTGGAATCTCTAATAAAGAATATCTCTTCCATATGGTCAGATACTGTTTTCTTGCTGTGATACCTCAATGTGATCTGATATGGTCAACCTCATATTTTTCTTTGAAGTTAACAAGGTTCAGGGGAGGTCAGAGGAAGTTTAATCCATGTATAGTAGTTTTCTAATATGGAAAGAGAAGAGAAGCATGGAAAACTTCATGAATATGTCATGTGGATGGTAGTTTGAGTTGGTAAGTGAGTGGAGATAATACCCAAGTGATTTCAAAGAGTCCATATCACTTGAGACTCAGTTCTCTGGATGATAGCTTGAGTTGATGATTAGTGGCTTCTAGCCATACCTTGTCTTCTATTTTCCATGGAGAAAATCAGGAGGTGGATTGTTATTGTTACAGGTGCACTCTACGCTATAGTGCATTATGATTACTGAAGCTACAAGCTGAAGCAACTACAAGCTAATAAACAACCCTATACAGGATTGCTAGTCGTCAATGTCAAAAGATAAGAAAATGTAAAGGAATAGAGGGTTGAATCTAGGAACTCCCCACTTGTAGTGATGAGTATTGAAAAGAACTAGATTGGAGACTTTGCATCAAAGTCCCAGCTTTATATACTACATGGGGTTTGTATCTATTTGTACATATTTGTGTATGTAAATAGTCCATATTTGTAACCATATATCCATAAGTGATAATCGTAAGGCTGTACTTAATGTCCATGCATAGGTTTGTGGCATGAGCGGTAATTAAGAACATGAGGCACCCTTGTGGTGTGGCAGAATGGAAGTTAGGAAGCATGATGGACACGTTGTCCATTATGATCATGGGAATAGAAGTCAAGGGACTTCTAGACAGTGATTAAAAGAGAAGTGTGACATTAACGAAGGTGGGTCAAGGGTTTGTACCCTTGATGTGTGACTTGACTTGGTTTAAAGAAACGAGTGTGCTTAGTAAGCTGCTTAGTCATTGTTCGTTTGTGAAAATATTAAGTCCTAAAGGACGAAGTATGGCATTAGGCAGCGTTTGTAACACTACCCCCCTTCTATGAATCACATTCCAGATGATTAAAGGGTTGTGTGGTCCCCTCCGGAATAGGTTTTCCACAATACTTGAAAAGTTGAATAAATTCAACTTCCGACATCCTCAACTTTCGAGGAGCGTTGGGGTATTTTTTATGGAAATCTTTTATTACTTGTTGGGCGTTCTTTAGGTTGCCTTCCGGCTCCCAGGTATGGTCGTCTTCTGACCATCCGCACCAATGGACTAGGTATTCTAACCATCATCCCTTCATGCGAGAATCAACAAGGTAGTCAACCTTGTACTCTACGTCATGATCTTCTATTACGTGTGATGGGCCTGCCATCAAAGCTTCCTGTCCCTGCAGCCTTTCCTTATATGGCTTTAGGCGAGATACATTTATAACAGGATAAATTTTCATTGTTTTGGGCAAGCGGAGTTCGCATGCATTAGGACCCCTCAGTGCAATGACGTCATAGGGACCGATCCACTTCTCTTGAAGTTTGCATGATGCACGCGGAAGTCGGAGATGCTCCGTGTTGAGCCAAATTTTATCTCCTATCTTATACTCTGGTGCTTTGGATCGGTGCTTATCCGCTTGTTCTTTCATCTTTTTCTTTGCTTCCTCAATATTTTTACATGTATTTTCTAATATTTTCTCGATCTTTTCCACCATTTCTTCAGCCGCTGGGGCTTTCATCTTACGTTGCTCAAATCCCATCCTTGGTAGATAAGAGTGTGTGACTTTGAAGGGACTTATCTTCATTGTCGATTGTTTCTTAATATTATATGAGAATTATGCCAGGGGCAACCATTCTGCCCAATTCTCGGAGTTTTCCATAGCAAATATGCGGAGATAGCTCTACATCTCCCGATTGATTCTTTCTGTCTGGCCATCCATCTGTGAGTGAAAGGCGGTGGATAGCTTCGGAGTGATGCCCAGACGTTTACATAAATCTTTCATGACCTGTGCGGCAAACTGTGGTCCGCGATCCGAAATGATTGTGCATGGAAGTCCATGATCTTTCCAGACATGGAACAAATATAATTTAGCCGTTTCCAGGCTGGTTATTGTTTTTGAACAAGAGACAAATTCGACTTCTTTTGAGAATCTGTCCATGACTACTAATATAGAGTTGTGTCCATCGGAAAGGGGAAGGTGAAACAACCCTAAACTCCTGAGGCGTAGCCGTCAAGAGGCAATAGTAGTTGCCCAAGAGAAGTGTCTTGTTACTCTTGTGGTATCCTTTACCAAGAGCTTTACTAGTCTTGCTTATAGACTAGGAACTAGAGGTCTAGCAGACTGGGTACTGCTTATAGAGGAGTGATGATAATAGTCTTATTGTGAATAGGGGAAAACTCCAGAGAAGACTTGGTTAGAGTCCTCTGGCTCTACATGGGCCGTATATATACTCTACTAGTGTTTGTATCTATGGATGTCTCATCTA
>JBBPTP010000437.1:3743-19169 GCA_038094195.1 Pulveroboletus aff. carminiporus | reverse complement strand
TGTCGCGTAACTTTTTTTCCTTTTGGAAAAGGGGTCCCCCCCATAAAAGTAAACGACGCCGCTCTCTGCCCACCACGACGATGCACGTGCGTACACTTGCACTCTCTCGATCCTTGCACGTCTCTTTTGCGTCCCGGCACCTGGTCGGCCCCAACGACCCCATCTCCAACCTCCGCCCCATCATCTACACCGACGTGCCCACCCCGCCAGCGTCACACCCCAGACCACAGCCAGAATCGCGCGTCAACCACCCCTACTCTCTCCACGAGTTCACAGACGTCCGGCACGACCACACTCTCGAGCTGCAGTACAGGCTTGCTCGAGAACAGCTCGACGCATTCAATCACAATTACTGGACGGACGTACGTCACCAATACGTTGGACTCTGGTTCCTTCACTCACCCTTACGCCAGAGTAATACGCGGTTTGAAACCGCCAAACAGTCTGTCTTGGCATCTCTTCCCGAATCTGCCTCGCCCGAAACGCGGGATAACGCTCTCTCAGAGTTTTACAAGAAATGGGTAATGCAGGAAAGAAAGAGACAGGACGAATACTCTACCGAATGGCAAAAGCGTAATTGGAGCAACATTCTTCTCGCCGCTCGCGTAGAGTACCAGCACTTCAAGCGCCGCATTCTATGATGACACAGCAGGGAGGTCGAGATGTGGAAACGAAAAAAAGGTTTTTTGCAACACCGATGGTCTTTAGCCTAACGAGTGTCAGTACAACAAATCAGATCATCGCGTGTCGTATCCCAGTTCCTCCATAGCCAACTCCCTCACTCTAAAGTAGACGTCCTCCAACTTCATCTTCTCCACCACCGAACTCTCCGCCCTAAAATCTCTTGCCAGCTCCCCCACTGTTTCCACCGGAGTACCAGGAAATCGCGACGACGTTTCCGGCATGAGAGGAACGGGTAGACATTGCACAGGGTCGAGGTCAAAGCCTTCTGGTAGAGATTCATTTGGAGAGGTAGAGGCAATCGTTGGCAGAATGAGAATGAGGGTATTGTATAACGCGGTTGCACAGAACCGGGCTTTCAGCTGAGTGTCGGTGACGTTGGCCGTCTGGCGGATGGCATCCCAGCTGTAAGGTAGCACTTCAGATAGAAAGCATGCCAGGAGGGTGCAGACGTACTCGTCATGGTAGTACACTCGACACCAGACCCTTCTGAATGACGACAGTCGTCGAACGTCTGGGGTGTCCTGGATCACAGACTCAGTGTCCCACTAATAGATAGAACACGGATGGATTTACCTCGGCTCTTGCAAGGAGCTGCAACGCGGTTGCATAGTCGTCTATGCTGCCTGCGTTGTCCTTGAGTGTCAATACATCCACCACACCTTCCACGTCCAACACCCTGCCCTGCAGCATGTCTCTCACATGGTTTTTAAGCACCTGTCCACGCCAAGAGATTAGCACTATAGGTCGTGCCACGTCCAAACACGTACAGTAATGAGACCTTTGCGTTCGCTTTCCTTGAGCTTCTTTGCTTTTGCAGATAATACAGCGTCCACCTGCGCGTCCAGACTGTTTTTTTGTTTTCCACGCATGGAATCCACTACGCTCTGGAAATCTGCGAGCAGCTTTTCTTGCACGGCAATAAAATCCAGGCCATCGTGGAACGCTGCCATAAAGGCTGTCAGAAACGACACCAGTGTAGAGTGGTAGCGCACCATCGAGCATCCTCTCGTCCAACATACCACCCTCTTGCAAGTTTACAAGGTGTGAGAGCTTTCCAAGGGAAAGAATAAACTAATGCATCCAAGAAAGAAAAGTTAGCGCGCGACCACAAGGAAAAACATATGGGAATACCCAGACACACATGTTTCACTCCAAGGTCACCCGCCCCTTTCGCCTCTTCCAGCAGCCTCCCGCTCGCGTCTCGAAACCTCTCCCTTCCCAGGTCGTTGACCCAGGCAATGTTATTGTACTCGGACGTTGCCGCGCATTCCTCCCCTTCTCTCCCCTTTCCCTTCTTGTCCTTCGTGAATAGCTTGTCCATAACAGGACCCCATATGCCTTCCTCTGCAAAGACGACTCGAGCCTCTTTCTGTTCAATACACCATCGTACGACCTCATTACCAAATGCATCGCCGTATCCGGCAAGGTAGTCTTGAATGAGGGATGCCTGAGGATTTGCGGAAGGGGGAAATGGAGTCGGGCGGAGGAGGAGCGAAGCAAGGGAGGGGAAGTCTGTATAGGTTGTTGCAAGGGCGAGGGCTTGCTGGAGGTGTGAGGTTACGCCTGAAGGTACCCCTTCAACAGGAACCCGCAGGAGAGCGCTATACAAAGAAGTGACGTACGCAACGTCTCAAGGATCTCGGGCCTGAGTTGGGCAAACTTTTCCTCTAGCTCTTTTCTATCGCTCTGCGAGTTAGGGTCATCTGCTGCCATCGGGCTGTGACCAGCAGAGCATACGTTAGCAAGGACAGGTGTGGCAAACGGAAAGTACTTTCCTTGCGAGCCAATCCAGCCTTTCCTGCACGCATGCGAACAACAGCGTAGCCGATTCGGGTAGCATATCCACAACATCCTTTGCAGTACTGCTGCCCCCATTATCCTTCGCCACCTTTGTTACGGCTTCGACAAGATTCAGTATCGCGTCAATGACGGCAGGTCTACTTGTCCACGGTTTCATCATCGGAAGCTCGATACCATACACACCAAGGTTATATGCACGGTAAGCAAGTGCAGCTTGAAGCGTTGCCTAACGCACAAAAATCGATCATCAAGTCTGGGGCTTGGTCTCACCCGAAAGACGACGACATACCACAACAGCTCCACCGAGTTCTTTTAGTGCCCCAATACTCCCATACCCATTCCCTTCTAGGTGGCCCAAGTAATCCACCATGAAAACCAAAAGTTTACCCACATCGGACACACGATACTTGAAGAAATCTCGTGTAATATCTTGCGCGGGGGTTGACTCGGGCATCAGCGGAGGCGTAGGATCAGAAGAGATTGAGGTGGATGAAGCATGGGCGGCAGTAAATAAATGGATGGTATCGGTGATAAGGGAATGAAGTGCACCAGCGCTGGTAATATTAGTTTCAGAAACGGCCATGTTGGAAATAGTCTCAACAGACCAACTCACTCGATGTGTTCATTCAATCTGACCCAAAGTTGGTGGCATGCGTAGAGCTTCTCAGCGTCGGTCGCTAGACGCTGACGAATCCTTTGAGATATCTAACAGGACCACATAAGTCAGTATAGGTATTCTCCAAACTTCAGCATTTCCATCGCAGTAGTAACGAGATTATCCCTTTTGAGCGACGACAACATAACCACGAAGCCGAACTCTGTCGCACTAACCTTTCCCAAAGCGCCATTATCATTGATGAACCTGATGAGCCAGCTCAACCGCTCTTTCCGAGCAGTTAGTTGGTATGTGAGATCATGGTTGGGCCGGACGATTTCAGTATCTGAGGGAACGAGATGGTCGATCAATGCAAGACTGCCAGTATAATAACACAAAACAGGAAGGTGAGACCAGGTGGAAACAATGTCTTACCACTAGCAATTACCGCAGCGCTGATCCCTTCTGCAGCACGCATAAGCGCTTCTCCGTCGAGTACTGGTGAAGGTGGAAGAATGAACTGCAAAGGGTTGCCAGGGATGGGTGAGTATAAAATGGCTTGTTTCAAGGTAGCCCTGAGCAGATTGGGTAGAGACCTGTTCCACAGTACATCAATATACACGAGATTATGTGTAGAGACCACCACTTACTCTGGGTTGAAAGCTTGCGCTTTTTCTACATCCAACGAGATTCTTAGCATTGAGTCACCTGTGACCATCAGGATCTCTGCTTCATTTATTCCATCTACAGCGTCAGCGTCTGTGCTATTGTTCGGGTCCGTATGGTCAAGAGTGATCACCGGTGGGAGTGCAGAAAGCGCGAGGAATCGGTCACTAGGAGACTTGAGAACAAGGCGGTCATGGTAGGGGGTATCTGAAGCAGACGCACAGTCAGGTAGCTGATCAACGAAGGGAAAGGAGGGAGCGCGTACCTCGAGCACAGAAAATCACGACTTCACCAAATAGCACTGCAGTGACGGCTCCTTCGGAAAGGAGCGTTAACCGTGGATGCGCAGGCGGAGAAGCAGCATTCTGATAGCCCATAAATAACATGAACGATCGGAATAAGGGAAGAAAATGAGCCTTGAACGAAATGCGAATATACAAGAAACACTCACAGCAACATAAGGGACTACAGTGACGCCATCGGCTCCCCAGGAATCACCATGTGCCACCAGACGAAGAATGACATACACCCTACGGGGTCCAAAGCTGAACTTGTCGACAACCATCGCACCAGGATCCTCCTTGGCGCCCACAGAAGCATAAGAAACCAAAAGTACAAGGACATTTGGGCTTGCCATCTTGTAATCAGCGAGCGTCAATTTGTTTTCGTAAACTCGCTCACCTCTCGACAGCGAGATCTACGCCTTCAAGATCCTCTATACCGACCCCTCCAATTGCATCCCGTACGACACCCGCTACATCTGCCTCATCCTTTAACTCTTCGGTTCCCAATGACCATTTTTGGATTCTGGTCTCAACTAGAGCAAACATATCGCCCCCAGATGACGTGAGCGCGACAATATTACCAGGCTCTGGTCGTACTGCAGAGGACGGTGCTGACCACCCCAGGAGGCGCGAGAGGGAGAGGGAAGAAGACGGTGGTGGTGGAGCAAATAATCGCACCGTGACGGTGTGTTTTCCACCTAGAGAGGTGATGGCTAATCGAAATATCCTGCCTGTAGACGTGGCAACTAGGTATGCATATGACCCTCCTGATACCCCGCCGGGACTCCTTAGATTAGTCCGAACAACATACGAGACATATTCTTCTTCCGTAGCCTCGAGAGGGAGATACAGCGCCTCGAACGTACCTCCTCCTGAAAGCCCAGAGGAGATGGAAGGCCAAAAACGCGTCGCTCCAGTGGGGGAGACGAGAATGAGACCAGGCTCTATGAAGCGCGAACGAGACGGGACAATAGCGTGATATGGTGCAAGAGATGTGACATTCGCACGGCTCGGAGAAGGAGGAGGGCATGGAAGGATGTAGCACGTTGGGCTTGGAGAGGTCGGTTTAAGTGTGGCATGCGACCAGAGGAAGCAGGTCTTTGCAGACGCGACCAGCGTGTACCCGGAAGAGGTATCTACGCACCCCGTATATGATTCCACTAGAAAATCTGCAGGCAACGAAGGTATTGAGTGAGGAAGCAGGCCGACTCGCAACGACACGCACCTGTGGACCGGAGAGCTTGTTTGACCTCTACTGGCAATGCGCCGTACAATCCGACCGTCAGCTCTCCTGTTTTTGCGAATATTGTATCTTTTTGGCTCGAGGCCCTCTCTGCCTGTGTCCCAGACGCCAGTACTTCATCGACCTCCATACTGGACTCCGCTATCGAGCGGGGTGGGGTGGCGGCAGGCGCGACGCGGTGGGCACCGACGAGCCTGCGCGTTCGAGGTGG
Organism: Pulveroboletus aff. carminiporus; assembly: GCA_038094195.1. Classification (NCBI taxonomy): domain Eukaryota; kingdom Fungi; phylum Basidiomycota; class Agaricomycetes; order Boletales; family Boletaceae; genus Pulveroboletus; species Pulveroboletus aff. carminiporus. The sequence goes on along the minus strand of JBBPTP010000437.1, from coordinate 13,686 downwards.
CGTCCCACCGGATGAAGGCCTCGGTGTGGCATGTCTGTGGGTCCTTCGGGGTGCTGGAGAAGTAAACGTCGCCATCGAGTTGGTGGTGCGAGGACAAGGTGCATAAATACCGGACAATATGACTGTCTACAATTCACCACCATGACACCGACAGGGTTTCGCTGTCTACCTCTACCGTTGGCCCAGCTCTCCTTGTCTGCCGTTCTAAAGTGTGGCCAGTCATTCCGGTGGACGAGCCATTCAATCCCACCTGCTTATGGAGGACCCGCGTACGAATACCGATTTTGTTTGCAGGATCGTGTCGTCTGCTTGAGACAGTCTTCTGAGGCCCTCTTTTACCGCTCTGTCTTCCCCAACGGATTTCCAGACTCAGCACAAGCAGACGCGCGCGAGGGGGAAACATTGGCCTGGCTCAGAGACTACTTCCAGTTGGACGTCGACCTCGTCAAGCTATATGACGAATGGAGCGAACGAGACCCTATCTTCTGTGCCACCCAGTCCCGTTTCCCTGGCATCCGCATGCTACGACAGGACCCCTGGGAGAACCTCGTTTCGTGAGTGGGTAGACAACACTCGTCTCGAGATTCGACACGATCGCATGTAGATTCATCTGCTCTTCGAACAACAACATTGCACGTATAACAAAGATGGTCCATGCTCTTTGCAAGCACTACTCACCGCCCCTTCTGTCTCTCGGGCCTCCAGTACCTAACTCGGACGGCACGGTGAAAGATGTAACTTATCACCCCTTCCCACCTGCGAGTGCACTTGCTGCTCCCGAGGTTGCAACGAAACTACGAACGCTTGGCTTTGGATATCGTGCAGATTTCATTCAGCGAACGGCAAAGATGCTGGTCGACGAACATGGCCCTGCTACGATGGATTCGAATGTATACTTTGTCACTGAAGCTCCAGAGAGGTGGCTCATGACCTTGAGGGATTTGGACACCCCGCAGGCAAGAGAAGAGTTACTCAGATTTGTTGGCGTGGGTCGCAAAGTTGCTGACTGCATTTTGCTCATGAGCTTGGACAAGGTGGCTTTGGGCTCCGACTTGCGAAATCAGTACTAATCTCGAATGTCATAGAGAGAAGTTATCCCAGTCGACACCCACGTTCATCAAATCGCAACGAGGCATTACGGATTCCGTTCTCCCGGGATTCCAAGGAAAGTCACCATAACCCCAAAACTCTACGAGGAGATCAACAGCAAACTGGCCGATACATGGGGCGAATATGCTGGTTGGGCGCACTCCGTATGTAGTTGCGAGCATATTCTGAGTCTTGAGCTCACAAGCAAAATAGGTTCTTTTTACGGCAGATTTGAAGGTTTTCTCTTCCTACTCGCAGATAGACGTTACTACTCCAAGTTCTACCCCTCCAGCCAGTCCGCGCTCGAGCAATAAACGGACAAGGGAGGTTACAGTGCCTTGCTCGGACGAGCTCCCAGCAGTCATAGGCGCGACGCCACGGGACGGGACTGCTGAGAGAGTCAAGAAGAGACGGAGGTAGATTACCATTGAATTTTGTGGCTGTGTCTTAGATACACGTAAGACTGGACGCCGTCATCGAATTGCTTGCAGAATGTCTCGCTCAGTACAAGAAATCATCGATACGACGCGCGAAAGCGATCAGGAGGACCACTCTTCTGGGTCGGAGGCAGAACATCCGGGACGTGCAGATAACACCCAAGACGCACCTCAAGCATCGTCATCCAAACGCAAGAAGAAAAAGAAATCTAGAGCTGCTAGAATCCTCGACTCGCTACGTGGAAATGACTCTGCTGCAGATCACGCCATCACAGCTGAACAATGCGCCGCAGTGGCCTCAGCAGACGCCGATGCTGTCACGCAAGCACTGAATCATCTGAAGCTTATGGACGCGATCAAGGGAAAGTCGAGTATTACTGGACGCGGAAAAAACCCTCTTGGAGAGCACAAGGTATCGTCGCCCACTTGCCCATATATTGCCCCCATCGTGCGTAACCGTCCTTTCCAAGTTTTGGGCGACACAACCTGTCCCTCAGTTGGGTAAGCTGAACCACCTTGATCCAAGGGCATGTTTAAACGGATTTTGCTACCCAGGTGATGAACCTCCCACTGAAGATGGGTATATCGAACCCACCAAGGCAATAGAGGATGTTCGTCAAGAGCCATACCCACTACCCAAGGACTTCGAGTGGTCTACTCTGGACCTTAATGATCCCAAACAAGTATGCACTAATTGACTCTCAGTCACTTTCTACGCTCACTCGGGCTCCAGATCAAAGAAGTTTATGATCTGCTATCACTGAACTATGTCGAGGATGACGAGGCTGCTTTCCGTTTCAAGTACAGTGCCGAATTCCTCGAATGGTACGTTTTATGCCTTATCACAACTGGATTGAAGGGTTAAACGCCATCGCAGGGCTCTCAAACCACCGGGTTATTGTAAAGAGTGGCACGTCGGCGTTAGAGTCTCCTCTAATAAGAAGCTAGTTGCCTTCATTTCCGGTGTTCCGATTACCCTTCGTGTGCGTCAAAAGTGAGCAGTCTCTTGCATCCCTATCTGCCTTAAAATTTCACCCCCTGCAGCGTCTTTCGCGCTAGCGAGATCAACTACCTTTGTGTCCACAAGAAATTGCGCTCCAAGCGGCTCACACCTGTGCTCATTAAAGAGGTCACACGACAAGTCAATCTTTGTGGCATAGCTCAGGCAATCTACACCGTTGGGCTTCTCCTTCCGACCCCGGTCGCAACTTGCCGGTGCGTTTCGCCTGTCCTTGCCTCAAGAATCATCACCTCACGTTCACACAGATACTATCATCGTTTAATCAACGTACCAAAGCTCATTGATGTAAAATTCGCTTACGTTCCACGAAACATGACGCTCGCGCGAATGATTCGGATCTATAAGGTGGATCCCAAAATCACAATACTCGGTCTACGTGAGATGGAAGAAAGGGACGTCCCCGAAGTGACAGATCTATTCGCGCGGTATATGCAGCGCTTCGACATGGTTCCCCTTATGACCATCGACGAAGTGCGACATCAGTTCCTCAGCGGGAGGGGAGAACTAGACCGGCCCTCGGAGAATAACAGACGGCCGAAGCAGGTAGTATGGACATACGTTGTCGAGGTGAGTGGTGTTATACGCAAGGGCTGTGAACTTCTTGTCCAACTCTTGTTTTCGAATGTGTGGTACAGGATCCTGGAACGCATCGCGTGACCGACTTTTTCTCATTCTACTCTCTTCCATCGACGGTGATCAACAGCCCCAAGCACGACGTCGTCGAGGCATGTTATTTATTCTACTACGCGAGTGATGTCGCATTCGCACCCGGGGAAGACACCGAAGTCAAACTGAAGAAACGGCTCGGCCAGCTGATTGGAGATGCATTGATCATCGCTAATGAAGCCAAGTTTGACGTGTTTAACGCGGTTAGCCTCATGGACAATATGTCATTCCTCGAAGATCTCAAAGTAAGTTCTGATGCACGCACCTTGGGTTTCTGCTTGGTCTCATGGATTACAAGTTTGGTGCAGGGGACGGCCTGCTCAATTTCTACCTGTACAACTGGAGAACGGCAATCATGGCAGGTGCTACGGCTGTCGGTGGGGTGGGGGCTGGAAAAGGTGTTGGTGTGGTGATGCTTTAGGCCAACCTGGCGACCGATGACGGATGTCCAGTATCAGGGGACAATGTTTGTACCAGCTCGCTTGCGTTACACGACCTCGAGATCAACTCTGCTAAGATTGTCTACATGAACATAGCATACACGTATCACGGTCCAAGGAAGCTCAGTCGCTATCAATCTCGATGATATCATCGTCATCTACGCCCCAATCTGGGGTTGGGCTCCGTCGCTTGGGCTGTGACTTGGTCGGTAGAGACGCGATACTAGTACCAGTAGCTCCAAGTGAACGCCGGAAGCTTGGAGGGACATGAGGCGGTGCTGGTGCCCGGGAACCCAGTGTTTGTCCTGCGCCCCATGACTTCTGACTAGCCTGCGACTGCGAAGTAGAGGCTGCCTTTTCTTTCCCCTTTGCTGATGTCGTTTGAACAGGTCGACCATTGAGAGTGTTCCCAGAACCGGCGAACGTTGCCTGCGAGGTAGGGGTGAGTGGGTACGGACGTGCTAGGACTTGGTACGCACTGCTGGGCTCAAAGGGCCAGGAGATGATGGTGGTTTGGGTTCAGGAGGTGTATATGGAACGACGTTGAAGCCGAAGAATAGCTTTCCGAACGGAAGATTCAACGCAGCTGGGACCTTGACTTCAGACTCCAACATTTCGCTTGTGACGACCTTCTGCTTACTACAAGAAAATGTCAGCCGAGTACTGCGCCGAAAGCAGGCTGAACAAACTCCGTGCGTATGATTTTACTACCATCAGCAACATCCTCCACGCCACGATGGCTGATTCCTTTTCCTTTGGTCTTCCGCCCCGCTAGAGTTTCACCCTTTCCTTTAAAACTTTCCCAATGGTCACCACCTTTGCTTACAGTGGAAGCTCCGCTCGCGACGAATCCACCTGCAAGTGATGACGACGGCCGAGAGGATCCAGGTGATGATGAGTTGAGATCGATCTTGAGCTTGGACGCCATTGTCGCCGCGGGAGGCGCTTTTGGTCGTTCGGGTTCGACATAACCAACAGGGGGAGCAAAATCGACCTCAAGGTCTGTGTCGAGGACACATATTCCTGCCCCTTCTGGTGTGGCCTCCATCACAAGAAAGCCAAATATCATCGAGTTATAACATATTTCAATGATATCACCTTGCGTAAGAGCGGAGAAGTTACGGAGTGCCTGCTCCAGACTGTGCACACGTCAGGTACGAGCAGATAACCATTGGACGACACCGGACATACACTGCTTTGGGATCGGAGATCTCTAGGAAGTGGACGGTTTGAGGCTGTAACTTCACAAATTTGCCCTTCGGAAGTTCCGTGCCGGTAATTCTGATAGGATCACCTTCCTCGAGCCGGAGAGTCTTCATCATCCAGTATGGAAGATGTACAACACCTTCCTCTGCGATGAACTCCAAGACACCCGCGTGCGTGGATGCAGCAGGATTTGAAGGGTTGCGAAGCTGGAACATCCATGGTGACTCAAGGTCCAAATGTGTAAGCTGAGCCAGTGCGGAAGGTGGCATGACAACTAGTCGTATGCGAGATAAGGGACAAGTGGATGGACGCAATCTAGGAGACATACTCTTTCCACCGTACGACAGATTTTCTCGCTCCCGGCCGGGAAGCATGGCCACGCTGTAGGCTTTCAGATACTCGTCGTATGACCTGGCTGGGGTACGTCCAACTCGAGGGCCAAGGGGACCACCGAATCCTCTGCGATGGCTACGGGTAAGATCCCGATTAACGAACATGTACGGAAAACCTACTGTGCAAGTTGGGCGAATAACCCTCCTGGGCCACCAAGGCCATTCTGATTGCCAAACTACAGACGCTGTCAGTGAAATGGTATAATCTAGAAGGCGAAACTCACAAAATCCATCGAAGAATGTGGTTGGAATCCAAGACGTATTTCGCGTTGTGTTGGGCTGAGCATACGCAATGCTCCTTTTGCGGCAAAGGCCGTGACATCCAAATCGAGAAGGATACAGAAACGCGTTGATAGGCCCAGTCACGGTGCTACTTGAAGTTCGTCCAAACTATCGATAGCCCATCCGTTACATCCGATCTCATTCTAGTGCAGAAAGATAATGACTACAAAAGCTGCGCCAGCCGCGCGGTCTGGCTCCAATGCAGCCTTCAACGACAAGGTGGGTTGCAGGACAACCCAACTTATTTTCGAGTCTCATTGGACGCGTCCGTAGGGCAAGCCGATGGAACTACGAATGTCAAATATGGTGGCCGCCAAAGGTTTGCTTGTTCTGAAATTCCGTTGTCGCTGACTTATGACTCTGCGTAGCCATCAGTGACGCTGTCCGTACATCACTTGGACCAAGAGGGATGGACAAGATGGTACCAATTTCCCGACCTCTCACCGGGGAGTTCCAAAGGCGTTAATTGAAATTGTAGATCCAAACTTCCAAAGGCGAGGTAATCATCACGAACGACGGTGCAACAATCCTGCGAAGTATTCAAGCGTTACATCCTGCTGCTAAAATGGTAGTTTTGAGTTCAATCCTTTGAAGCCATAATTCATTGTTCATTAAGCTCGTTGACTTGTCCGCTGCTCAAGATGTAGAGGCGGGTGACGGGACAACATCAGTGGTTGTCCTCGCAGGCAGCCTTCTTGGCGCAGCAGAAAAGTTGCTGCTAAAGGGAATTCACCCAACGATCGTTGCAGAATCTTTCCTCAAGGCGTCTGTTAAAGCTGTCGAATACTTGACTGAAGTATCAGTTCCAGTCGACTTGAACGATAAGGCTAGCCTACTCCGCGCAGCTAGCACGTCGTTAAACTCCAAGGTCTGTGCCTCCTTTCAATGATACGACCAAATCTTATCGTTATCGCAAAGATCGTTTCTCAATACTCTTCGACACTCGCGCCCATTGCTGTTGCCGCTGTCACGCGCCTCGTGACACCGCAATCCTCGAGTGTAGACCTTAGAGATATCAGGGTAGTAAAGAAAGTTGGTGGTACGATCGAGGATACCGAGCTTGTGGATGGTGTTGTCCTGAACCAAAATGTCATCGTCTCCGCTGGCGGTCCGACTCGCATGGAGAAAGCCAAGATTGGTATAATTCAATTCCAACTTAGCGCACCAAAGCCCGATGTACGTCTTCCACACTTTCGTGGGTGTACTACTTATTGTACGCAAAAAACTAGATGGATAACACTGTTGTCATCAACGACTACCGCCAAATGGACAAGGTTATCAAGGAAGGTCGCCAGTACCTGCTCAACATTTGCAAGAAGATCAAAAAAGCAAATTGCAACGTCCTTCTCATTCAAAAGTCCATCTTGAGGGATGCTGTCGACGACACCTCTCTTAGTTTCCTTAAGCGTCTCAACATCCTGGCTGTCAAAGATGTCGAACGCGATGAGATCGACTTCCTCTCCAAGAGCCTGGGGTGCAAGCCAATTGCGGATATCGAAGCATTCACAGAGGACAAACTTGGATATGCTGACTTGGTCGAAGAGACTTCACGAGCCGGTGCAAAGGTCGTCAAAATTACTGGTGTGAAGAATAGGGGCCGCACAGTCAGCATCCTCGCAATGGGTGCCAACAATCTTGTCGTCGAGGAATGCGAACGTAGTTTGCACGATGCCCTCTGTGTCGTACGGTGCATTGTAAAGAAGCGGTACGACTACCTAGTTTCTGATCGGCGTGGCATATGCTGAATTATTCGCCTCAGAGCGCTTATTTGCGGTGGTGGTTCACCTGAGATCCACGTCTCCCGTCTTCTTTCCCAGTATGCTCAGTCGTTGAAAGGCATGGAAGCATACTGTTTCCAGGCATATGCCGACGCGCTAGAAGTCATCCCCACCACCCTCGCAGAAAATGCAGGTCTAAATCCTATTGCGATTGTCACCGAGCTGCGCAATCGACATGCTCTCGGAGATCGCAATGCAGGTATCAACGTTCGGACGGTAGGCTGATATTCGTCATCAGCGAGGAATGGTAATAACGATTGAATTTAGGGTCTGATTTCCAACATCCTAGAAGAGGATGTTGTGCAACCTCTACTCGTGTCTACCAGCGCGATTGAGTTGGCGACGGAAACAGTTTGCCTGCTTCTAAAGATCGACGACTATGTACAAGCTAGATAGTGAAACCAAGGGAAACTGCCTTTCAGTGGTTCTCGTGTGCATGTACATGGTTTAATTGTGAAAGTTTGAGGTAGAGGCACACGCACTTGAGCCCCCAAAATAAAAAGAAATGCCAGGACCGTGGATTGAACACGGGACCTCCAGAACTTCAGTCTGTTGCTCTCCCAGCTGAGCTACCCCGGCCACATCAATTGGTCGACCTTTGCCAGTCAACACACGACCCAACCACGAAGCGTGATTGATTTGTATCCTCCGCTTACCGCACCTCCGTCTCATCTTCCAGGTGCATCCAGCACACGTCGCTCTGCAAAGATGTCTGGTGCGGGACCTCGCGAGAATGTCTTTGCCACACGGATGGCCTTAACGAACACGAAGCTCCGTCTCAAAGGTGCTGAGACGGGGCATTCCTTACTCGCCAAGAAACGTGATGCCCTCACCACGCGATTCAGAGCGATTCTCAAGAAAGTAGACGAGGTGTGCCGAGCGCAGCACACACCACTCTTCACGACTGACTCGGATATCTTATAGGCCAAACGAAAGATGGGGCGAGTAATGCAGCTCGCATCGTTCTCGATGGCCGAGGTCACATATGCGACGGGCGATATCGCCTACCTCGTTCAAGAGCAAGCAAAGCTAGCTACGTTCCGTGTCAAAGCGACGCAGGAGAACGTTTCGGGCGTACTCTTGCCAGCGTTTGAGGTTGATCGCGTCTCTGGCTCAGGTGTGCTTCTCCCCAGTTGCCTGCTGGATCCGAGGTTCATTCAGTTGCCTTCCCTTCTTCAGATTTCAACCTCACAGGTCTCGGACGTGGAGGGCAACAGGTGCTACGAGCAAAGGAAGTTTACGCCAAGGCACTCGAGACGCTCGTCGAACTCGCATCATTCCAGACGGCATTCATGATTCTCGACGAAGTCATTCGAGCCACGAACCGCCGCGTGAATGCTATCGAGCACGTCATCATCCCAAGACTTGACAACACGATCAAGTATATCTTAAGCGAGCTGGACGAGATGGATCGCGAGGAATTCTTCCGGTGAGTCTTGGTTTGTGGTATATGCGGGTATCTCACCCGTCGACAGACTGAAGAAGGTACAGGGAAAGAAGAAGAGGCAGGCAGCAATTACCGCGGCCGCGAAGCAAGCTACAACAGACAATGAAAAGAAGCCCGCGAAGCCGATCAAGACTGACGAGACCGAGCCTCAGGACACAGCAATGATAGTGGCGGAACCTGATACAATTGAGGGGGGTGTTGTCCAAATAGCGACCGAAGAAGTCACAACTCAAGATATGGTGGAAGAAAGTGTAGCGGCAGAGCCGGGTGTAGAGGATGCTACTGTAGATTTACTCAGCACCAAGGACGAGGACGTGATTTTCTGACGCATTCGAACAGTATGCTTGTTCCGTACATATTTATACCTCATACTTTGCCATGTCGCAGAATCCGAGAGGGTATTGTACCTTGTAATGCCGAATCCTTGCTTGTTTCACTCAAGCGCTTCCGTAGAAGGCTCATGACATCAGCTGGTCATGGTGCATATCATGTGCGGAGCGTCGCATAGATACATGGTAGTTTTGTGAAGTGCAGTGGGGAGAGTGGGGCGAGGAATGCCGGGCAGTTTACTTGTCGAACGTGAGTCAAATATACGATTATATGAAAGAAGACGACATACGTCAACTATTTCCACATCGTCTTTTTCGGTCTTCTTCCTGTCCTTGCGGTCCAAGATTGCTCGTCTGTGGGAAAGTTCAGATAGCAAACCTAGTAGCGGCTACTTCAATCGACACACCTGTCCTTGTCGACCTTGATGTTAACGATGACAACCTTGGAGGGGTGAATGCCAATAGGTACTGCTGCGCCGTTCGATTTGTCGCGTTGTACACGTTCAACGTGAATAACCCATTTCTTGCGGTATACCTGTGTGACCTTTCCTTCCCGACCCTTGTACTTCCCGCGCACAATCCTGACTTCGTCATCCTTACGGATAGGCAGTGACCGCGTCTAAAAGTAATGATGCGTGATGAGGTCGGGGCGAGCGGGAACTCCCCTGGAATCTACGTACGTTGTGCTTGTTCCGCAGTTCCTTCGAGAGAGGTGAAGACATGATTTTGCGGCGGACGGACGAAGGGGCACTGAAATGCGCTTTTCGAGCCTTGCGGCGCGAAGAGGAAACGTCTGTAGACAACAGTGATGAGTATCTAGCTGCATCACTTGTCCAAGTGACCCTTCGATCCATCT
>JBBPTP010000436.1:0-19247 GCA_038094195.1 Pulveroboletus aff. carminiporus | reverse complement strand
GAAGACTTGGTTAGAGTCCTCTGGCTCTACATGGGTCGTATATATACTCTACTAGTGTTTGTATCTATAGACACCTCATCTAGAGATATCCTGTGTTGTCCATGATGTTACAATGTGTATCTAATAAATAAGAATGGAAGGGAAGCATAAACATACACATAAGGTGTGGATCTAATGTGAATAAGAAGCATAGATGTGGTAGAATGGAAGACATAGCCTTATACCTCAAGCATCAGGTGTGGTTCGTCTATGATCGTGACTCATAAAGATAGGGGTCGTGATGATCGTGAAGCGTGACTTCATCAAGAGTGATAATCGTGAAGTCGTGAAATGGTGAATAAGTGATATGTGACTATATGCACATGTGAAGATGTGAAAATAAAGAGTAATCAGTAAGTCCGGTACTGATAAGATAAAACTTAAGAGTGTCTGTATTTTTAGTCCATATCCGTAGTGCTTGTAGCTTCAGTAATCATAATGCACTATAGCGTAGAGTGTACCTGTAACAGAATATCTCTAGATAACATATCTATAGATACAAATATAAGTAGAATTTACATATATATGATTCATGTGAAGTTAGAAAATTCTAACCAAGTGCTCTTGAAGTTTTCTGTTAAGCTTGGCCCAGGTAGGAACAAGCAAAGCCCTTCAGTAATAACAAGGATGATGACAGACAAGGAGTCGTGCTATAATAGCAATAATGATGAGAGTTCAATGATGCCTTGTGATGAGCAAGGACTTAAGCACAAGATAAGATACTACCAATAGGTAGTCTAGGAGTTCTAGGAGCATCCAATCAATCAGAAGGACAAAGACTGCAGGAGATAAAACAAGGAGAGCTAGATTGGACAAGCTATCAAAATATAGGTGATGGTATCCGAAGAGAGCTCTAGCTTAGGGAAGTAAAGAGAAAACAGGCAAGACTATATAGTAAAGAGTGATTCACTGAGTAAGCGAATCAGGTGATGAAGTAGAATGTCATGGAATATGAAAGAAGGAATTCCATGACTGGAAGGGTACTCATGTAACTGTAAGGGTACTTGCATGATTAGTAATTGATGAAAGAGGAAAAGAATACACATGATGGATAAGTCTGAGATAAGTCTAGGATAAGTTGTAACATTTTCTCTATTAACAATAAGAACTATTATCACTCTTATACTTTAGTTTCTAGTCATAAGCAAGACTAGTCAAGACCATCTTAATAAAGGTTACCACAAGGATAACAAGACACCTTCCTTAGGCAACTACTATTGCCTCTTGACAGCTATGTCTCAGAGATTTAGGGTTGTTTCAGGAACTGCCAATGAAAGCACTCTAGCACAAGTATACCTCATGCAATCCCTCATTACATAGTTAACTCTCTACCCTACACATATACAATATACCCTAGATCACAACCATTCAAATACTTATCACATGTAACTCTAGAACTAACTTAAACCTCTCCTATTAAGTTCATATTGTTGCATAGCCAAGTATACATGTGAAATATGAAGTACAGACCCAATACTCTAGTATAGCATAATATTTTAGATGTAGCACATACTTGTATAAACTGTGAAGTAGTATATAAGAAACATTTTTAGCTCTAGAGGATGCCAGTCCTGTCCTCTTGGAGTTTTTCTGCTTTCTAGAAGGTTCAGGTTCACCATCTATTGTTTTATAGCTCAAACAGCTGATCCTTCAGTAGGTTAGTCATTTCATAAAGAAAGTAGTCCTTTGAAAATTTACTAATAATATGATATGAAGAACTTATTGTGTAGCAATCATAGAGAATGTCTAAGACATCTTTGGAGTAAAACAGACAAATTTGATGGATCATAAGATGAACTGAATACATATATCTATGTGGTATCATCCCATGGTTTAGCATCCACACTTGAGTTTGCTTTGTTGAACATTTGAATAATTACCTGCCTAACCTGCCAAACAAAACTTCTAGCCAGTTCTTTCAAATGTTGGGCACTATCAGAGCAGAGTTCTATATGATTGACAATTTAACTACAGCAATAGGGAGCTGCATGTTGTCTAAGTGGTCAAGAAAAGTAAATGTATAGCAGTAAAGTTCAGTTCTGCATGAGGATGACAGCTGGCCAAAGCATGATATCAAAATTTGATCTCTTGAGCTGCAGTAGGGGATGTGTGACTGCAGGTGTACATATTCAAGGACACTACATGCCACCACAGCATTTACCAAGAATAATGGCTAATTCTTTCCAGATCCACTGCAAAAATATCAACCACAAAACTAATTTTCTCACTCTCCAGACACCTAGAATATCATCCAAACTTTGAAGGAACAATGTTTCAAGAACCACTTATAAGGAAATGGGCAACTTGTGCACACATATGTATATACTTCCATATTCAAATTCTGCCTGTTAATTCCCCACTAGTTATCCATCAGTCATACATGATAATGATACTCAGTCTTTCAGAGTGTCAATCTTCCTGTAAGCATCATGAAGAGCCTCCAAGAAATCCTCAAGGGAAAAAACCTAAGCAAGTTCAATGAATTCATCAATGACATGCTCACCTGTGCTTCATCATCCCAAGGTTTAATTCCATGTTGAAAGAGCTCATCTACCTCCCTGTTTGTGAAACCAAACATACAATGCTCCTCACTTCCATCATCTGAACCATAATCTTCTGGACTCAAATAAGAGCCAACTGTATACTTTGGCTGGCCACTTGATTGTGAGGACTCCCCAAATTCTACTTGGTTGCATGGATCTCTGTTAGCAGGGAAAGAAATTTCAGCATGTCTGCTCTTCCCTCTTGAATGTTTCTTCTTTGGTGACAGCCCTGACTCAGGGCCCAACAACCTCTCCTCACTGCAACCAACAAGAGCATTTTTTAACTTTTGTTGGGCATTGTAGATATTCCTCGCCTTGTTGATCCCCTCCGCTGTTGACCACCAGCCCTTTCGTAAAAGAAATTCTTGCGAGTGCAGGTAACTGCACCTCTCGCCGAACCTGCAGAGGCCCATTAGGTAGTACCTGCATACATTCCGCCCGCTAAGAATATCCCAGGTCACTGTCATAACTGTGGATAAAGGAATGATACTGACAGCGCATCCCTTTCACTCTGATAGTCCGGCGCATGTGAGAAGTAACACGCACGCCCCTTTATGCATTCGGTATGATTGTAAAACTTGCAAGGTTTACCGTTACCCGTGTGCTCGCAATCGCTCGATTCTGACAATGACTCCCCAAGGTCGGGTTCATCATCCGGCCCGGGCAACTCATATTCAGAATCCCAGTCTATGCCATCCTCTTCCAAAAGCCAATTTTGGCGACGACATTTCTCCACATAGGCCAGTTCCTTCTTGACTTCTTGGTACCTAGGATCAAGCTTCAAAACGATACAGAAGTCTATCATTTTTCAAGGTTGGCCAAGAGACAGATCTAGTATATATCTTGAACTCCGCACCGATAGCTGCAGCTCGCCACATTTCCATGTTCTTCCGGGCCATGCCTCGACGGTATCTTGCTTTCACTGATTTCGGATCACCTTCAAGTGCTTTTTCAGCTGCTTCGTTCGCTTCGGGGAACCTTGGCATTGGAAGAGTCAGCCTGTTGACATATGTCAACGCCAAAGTCGACTGACTTTCCAAGGTTGAGGTACGCAGCAGCGAGATTTGTCAACAAAATGGGCTTTACAGAACCCCCGTGCACACGAATGGCTTGTTGATACCGGTCGACGGCGTTCTGATAATCACCGTTGCGAAAGAAGGTATTACCCTGATCCAATCGTCAGTGTTTCTTCGACCTCAAATTAGTGACAAGAGAAGATAAATTGACCTCCTCCCTCAATGCTTCTGACCTATCTCTTCGTTCGGCTGCCTTGGCTGACCGCTTGGCTTGTCTGGCAGACAACTTCTCCTGTACGGTGGAAGGCGTGGCGTCGCGCTTACCCCCTGGGGAGGATTTGGATACCTTACTAGCATTCTTGCTAGTATTTCGGTGACTCATAGCAGATAGATATCAAGATAAGAGCTTTTGTGTCGACGGGTTTCCTGGCAGATAAGGACTCATACACGGGTTTTCAGGCTCCGCCAAGAACAAATCACGCATGCCACATGCCGCGAATGCTGGATCCGCTGTACTCATCTTGTAGCTTTTACCCCGGCTTGGACCAGCTTCAAAGTGAAGCAAAATCGCGCTTGATTATCACTTATTCAAGCCAGATACCTGAAAGCGCTTTATTCCGGAGCCGGTTTGGCGGGCGGCCAAGTGCACAGATATCGGACATTCTGAGAAGTAATCGATAATCCGTTTTTCCGGTGTGTCCAATGGCCATCTACACAGTGCTCGGAAGATACTGACCTGAGTCTCTGTAGTCAGTGAATGGGTTCAGCACGACGGAAGCATCCTGACTGGTTGGGCTAGGTACACTGCACCCGGCGATCGTTACTAGACGCGATGTCGTTGAATGTGCTCCAGGGGCATGGAGCGTTGTTAGTGCTTACATATCATGGTTCAGGTGATTGTCGCCGGACTTGCAGGGCTGACTTTACCTGATCGGCCTTGTCCTTGTGGCAGTGACAAGTCTCACAACTTGCATACACTGCTCGTCAAACTACACCATAATGCCCCGAAGCTTGTCCTTCAAACACAGTATTCGTGGCCGATGATCCAATCGATTTCCGCCCGGGCGGGCTTCCGTTCAGACGAAGACCACCATGGGATGTCTTCCTCTCAGACTCTCCAATTCAACTTTGGACCAACGCTCGGCGCGCTCCTCATTGGCGTAGTGTTGGGAGCCGTGTACGTGTTTATTCCTTTTGAGAGTCTTGAGTGCGCGAGCGATGGGCCATCTCACCTGTGGCCCACCAGGTTTCTTGGAATCACTTGTTTGCAAACTGCATTCTACGTGAGTGTCCCAATCTGAGCAGGCATCACTTCGTAGGGGACTCGAATATATGTGTCTGAATGTGCCTGGTCCTGACATAGTATCGTGCATATCCTAAAGATACCGCATTCATGAAGGCACTAGTGAGTCTCGTGTCTGCATCAGGTTGGCAAGTGTTTCTCCCTTGACGCCCGTCTTCCCACCGACTGTGAATTTGGGTCGGGATTGTAGTGTACTGGACTTGCTATCGCTCATACTGTGTTGCCATACCGGCTACACGCTCCTCGTCACTAATTACGGTAATGTGTCCGTGGCCAACACTTTAATATGGTAAGTCATGCATAGCGCTCGTACTTGATTTGTGCTCGCCTTCACAATGCAGGAGCGTTGCGGTGAGCAAAGGCTCTTCCTTGACGACCGGGGGCGGTACGTTTCTGATGAATATGCTCAAGGCTGAACCTCCCGTCACCGGTCTCATCGCTTTGTCGGTACACTTGTGAGTTGGCGACTTGATAACTTTGCGCGCCTTTGACATTCCCAACTACATTATCCAGGCTTTTATCGTGGCGCATCCAAATACGTATGTCCTTGTTTCTCACCCGCACCCATCATGCGCGCTAATGGCCTTAGTGGATCATATATGGAGAGTACTCTCCATTGTAATTGTATGTCATTGGTTTTAGCCTTGGAATCGCGTCTCACTCATAGTCTTCGGGGACTGACGTCTTTCGGCTCGTTTTGTGAGTCCTTTGCATGGCATATTTGAAAGTGTCGTTCTGATTCGTAGCCATATATTAGCGATGGTCATAAGTGAGTTTCTCTGAATATCACGAACCCTAGGAAGCTATCATATATTCTCCTCCAGCGGCAGTCTTATTGGAGTGAGTTTTCAAGTATGATAATGCGTTGCACATGACTCACGAGCGATGATTTGGCCGCCGGTATAAAGCATGGCCTATCCATTTCTGCCGTCGTAAATCAAGTTGAAGTATGGTGTTTCTCACTCCCTCTCGAGGCGACTTGACTCACGGAGTTTATCCACATCGGATAACGCTTGCAGCGGTATATGCCCGCGGGTGATCCTTCTGCTAGCATGATTGACCTGACGATTGCTGGCGCCATAACATATTTGCTGTATCGTGGCCGAAGTGATTCCTCAAAGTATGAGGCCCATTACGTCGAGTCCCACTTGATGCTGATTATCTGTATGGTCGTCCATATTAGCACCAATCGCATGCTCAGCAAGTTGACGTTGTATATTATCGCCATTCCATACATCTGTGTGCTTACCCTTCCATTCCATCCGACAATGGCTGAATTTCAAGTTTCTCTACTATAGCATATACCAATGCCCTTCTTGCAACGTAAGTCTACCAATCCCATCATATTTTCATATTCATTGTCCCGTTGAAACCGATTCATAATGCCCTCACTACGACCACACTCAATTCACGACCCAGAAGACGCGATCAACTTGCCAGCCGCAGTGAACCTGCGATCGAGTTACGTCACGGACCGTTGGATTCGACCAATGTAGCCATCAAATGACGGAGACCGACATCCGATATTTTAAAAGGGCCCTTCTGATGATGGGAATGTGGAGTCTCGAGTCGACGTTTTCTCGTGCTCTCTGAGCGAGGTGGCCTCGAGAACACGACGTCACATTTATCTAGATAAAATTATAGCGTAACATCGGCATCGACGTTGCTTGACGATCTCGATGCAGGTGATCGATGGCGACGTAGATATAATACACTGAACTAAATACTGTCGTGTCAAAATGGCAACACGGTCTAAATGGCGGCGGATATACTTATCATGAGGACACCATTCATTTTTGCCGTACGCGTAAACGCCCGTCGGTCAACCATGCCACATAAGGGTCATAGGGTAGGTTGATTGGAGATGGGACAGGAAACGATTGGGACATCGAGACATTGACGCTGGCATCCATCTCTCTTGCGCTCACTCTTAATTTTCATTGGTGATACTTCAACTTACTCTTCCCAGCCCCGACCGTGCCTCAACGTTTATGGTCGATACTGGGAATTTTCAATGGTAGTATCACCATGACCATCTGAGGCCATCCGGGTAGTTCCGCCAGGAATGACCGCGCTGCAGTGCGTTTCATGAGTGATAATAGGGGTTAAATAATACGAATGGGGGAAGGTTACGAGTCACCTGACCTTGACGCGGTGGACCGCGTCGTGGAGTCAAAGGCACTCCCCTACCATCATCACCTCGTGTCGCCCACAAACTACCAATGAAGACGAGTGGAGTACACACCTAGGTTCATACAACAATGGCTGTCCTCGCTAAACTGACATGTCCACTCCGCAGCTTGTTCCACTCTTTGAGGATAAATACGTGGGTGACCCCGCCAGTCCTTGAACCTCTCCGTTCGTTCAATCTCTCCTCCCTCGGGCATTGATTAATATGCCTCATACTCATCAGGACAATTCCGTTTCTCATTTCGAGCTCGCTGCTGCAGCCAAAGCGCCACGCGCCACTCAGCGAGAACTCGTTAGTGAATCCACTCCGGCTAAAAAAAAGTACGGACCCGACTTGCCTTACGCCTCCGCTGCAAAAACATTTGAACAAGTTCGATATCACCTCGGAAAGGAAATGGATGGCCGTTGGCTGGGTGCGATGCCCGTCGATGCATTTCTTGATAAATTCGTCCCTGCCTCCAAGGAGCCACTGCCTGACTTGCCCGAGCATCCATTCAAAAAGGTCCCCATTGACGGGTTGGAGAGTGCCCGCTATGACCCTTTTGTGAGTACTCATCATCTCGGAAACACTGGTTTCGTGACAGTGCCTGTTTTCCAGATCGCTGCTACCGAAGAGTGGATACCCCACCTTGACGCAGTAAATACAAGCAATAAGGGGGACACGGTGAACGATGTGGAACTCAAGACCGATATCTCTCTCTACAACCGGATCGATGGCGTGGCACCTCCGGACAAGACAGATTTCTCGCGAATGGAACTATGGATGGAGTTCAAGGCGAAGAATGATGGCAAATCCTTCCAGGACCCTCGCAACGAAACAGAGAAGGAACTTCTTTTGGCAATCGAAGAAGGGTCGTTCACACCCGACACCGTGGAAGGAAACCGGGCGCGTGGGCAACTAGCACACTATGCCGGCGCTCAGCACAGCTTGCAATTCCGCCATTTCTCATTTTCCATTGTCGTTCAAAGCGACCACGCACGGTTCCTGCGATGGGACCCTTCCGGGACGATCGTGACCGCTGCGTTCAATTACCGCAAGAACCCGAGGTTAATGGCTGAATTCTTGTGGCGGTTCGATCACCTCTCTGCCAGAGACCGTGGTCACGACGTATCGGTCCAACAGGCTGACCTCTCACCTGAGGTTGACGCGCGCATGAGGGAGAAGCTGGAGATCAAAAATAAGAACGTTCCACTATACCGTTACGAGGTGCCCGGTTTGATTGGAAAAGGATACGCATACGGACCCAGGCCCGCAACACAAAACCGGTCGCTGGTTAGTCGGTGCACTCGCAGTCTACCTGTGGTTTGGATTCCGACCCAGAACGTAGATGGAGTTATTAGTTTACGCGGCGGACCCAACTCTCATGGAGATCATGACGCGATTCTGCACACTGATCAAGACAAAGACGTCGAGCAAGGGCCGTGGACAGAGGAGCGAACTATCTATATGAAAGACACCTGGCGATTCCTTTCGGACTCGGGAGACGCTGAAGTGATGCCCGAACACGAAATTTATGATCTACTCTATCGCCATAAAACCCCAAACATCCCGGAAGACGTCAAAGGTGGGAACGTAGAGGGTGGCAGGACGCAAACGCAAGATTTTGTTGATGCTCCATGGCTGTGTGTGAGGCCGAGGATATCCCCTTACCAGCATTACCGGCTGGTGCATTGGATCTTGGGACGACCACTCTTCAAGTTCGAATGCACGAAACAACTTGTCCAGGCCGTCTTCGATGCGCTTCGAGGTGGGTTTCCTTCAGGTATATACAATGCTGGACTGACAAATGACCGTGAAGCACACTCGCATGCTTTCACCTTCGCGAGGATCTTGCACCGTGATATAAGCGCAGGGAACATTATTTTGACGGACGACGGCAAGGGCTTACTGATCGACTGGGAGTTGGCGAAGATGATGGATGAAGGTGGTAGTAGGCGACCTGATCGCACGGTACGCTGTCCAGTGCAATAACGTTCCACCATTCGCTCATCATACTGAAACTCATTAGGGAACGTGGCAATTTATGTCTGCAAATCTCCTTCAGCACCCTGGCAAGATACATACGTTCACAGACGATCTCGAGTCGTTTCTGCATGTCTTGGGATGGACGATGTTGCGCTACGTTCCTGCTGTTGATACTTATAGGGCCGTGCGACGTGGAAAAGACATGGAGATGTTCGATGAACATTACCGAGAACAAGGACACAGCGAGCAGGGCGGGGATAGAAAATGTGATGCCTTGCGCGGAGGCTCGTATCCATCTGTGGTATTCCGTCCTCAAACGCCCACCCCCCTTTGCGGTCTTATCGCAGAATTGAGCACCCCCTTCAAGTCTCTGTATACTGTCCGCCCACCGACCGATGAGGACCGGGGGAGGGTACTCGTCCGACCTGACGGGTCTAACAGAGAACTATATCGATTGTGGGATACCATCGATCAATATGATGAAGACATTCGACACCTAGAATCACAGGTTTGGTTTGTCGACAAGATCAAGACGACTTTGGACGAAAAGACATGGCCAGCAAGTGATAGGGCTGATGAAGAACTACCCGTTGCGTATGGCAATGAGACTGAGCGTCAGGTGAAGAACAGAATCAGCCAGGTTCAGAATACACATAGCATTTGGGAGAGGTCAAAAGGGTTGTCGAGGAGCTCGAAACGTTCGGCGAGTCCAACACCGGAGCCTAGTGCCAAACGTCGCCGTGGTACTCCCGCC
Source organism: Pulveroboletus aff. carminiporus (assembly GCA_038094195.1). Taxonomy (NCBI): domain Eukaryota; kingdom Fungi; phylum Basidiomycota; class Agaricomycetes; order Boletales; family Boletaceae; genus Pulveroboletus; species Pulveroboletus aff. carminiporus. Next base: position 9,436 of record JBBPTP010000436.1, on the reverse strand, counting down.
GCATCTGGTTCTGGGATTTGATTCGTCTAGATCGTTTTTGCTGTTCTTTTGATCTTGCTGTAATATACCAGCTTCAACTACCATTCTTTGCATGCGTATAATTTTGTCCGTCTCGACCACGAACATGCTGATATGATGCTAATGTTGCCAAGGGAATCATGTGTTCACTGCAACTTCGACCGCCGGGACAACGCCGACGCCGCATCGCACAGCCCGTGTGTTACACAAAATGTCTTTCCTTCGTCGAATAGCGGTTCGTTGGTTAATCGTACAACCAAGCCGAATCGCACAAGTTCTGGTCCTGCCTCTGGTTGGGGTACGCAATCCTTTTCATTTGCCTTTACCTGTGGGGTTTGTAAAGTGCTGCAACTACCACCACTACGACTCGGATGTCTACGATTCCGTTACTACCAGACCCGCCTGCAAGCACCAGTCACGAACCTCGTTCTGCAATGAATCGCCCATGTCCCTTGTCAATGCCTTGCACCAGAAGGGACGGCCAAACGGGACAGGAGGCTCAGGCTACATAGCAAATGCTCGATCCAGGTCCGTTCGTCGTTTCCATCCCCATATCTAACGACCTTTGACAGTCGGTATTGGTGGTGGCAGAGATGACGGCCTACCCACCATCGCTTTCGATTTTTTTCTGTGTTTGCGGATCTCCGTGATTAACATTTAGGATCTTGGCAAGCCATGAAGTCAATCGGCGATCTTAGTTTGTATTTGTCCCTCGACCTCACATCACCGGTGCAATCCGACCTGTCGTGACTGCAGACCCCTTATCTTTGGTCCTAGGAGATTCCATCAGTGGTACGGCGTTGGTCACACTTACTCTTGAGGCGATTAACACTTTCCGTTCTACATACGTACCTCCGTTCCGTAAGTATCACTTGAGGAACCTACTGACGAGTTGAACTTTGGTGACGTGCACGTTGCGATGGTTTAGAATCCGCATGCGTGGAAATTGAAAAGTGAGTGCCCTGCTCAGAGTGCTGTTAGGTGTCTTCAACCGAGTAACGACTACGCAGGTTATTGCATGCTACCTGTCTATGCTATCAACTTGGAGCACCGGGTATCCAATCATCGTAAATTTATGTCGTTACCAGGCCGATACATTGCGGATTAGACCCTCTGAAGCACTACTGCGATAACGCCGGCCACGCTTGGTTTGTAATTTCACCAGAGATACAGGTGGCAATGTATCACATCGCGTCTTGCGAGGTGTGTTCAGATAGCTCCTGTTCTCAGTTCTGATTCCTTTTCTCAGCAATTCAGGTATGGCATCCAGACTCGGCCTCTTGCATTTCGTGCATAGGGTGAGGGCATAAGCTTTCGTGGCTGTAGCCTTGAAATGATTTATGGAATTGACATTTCTTGTATTTATGTATATCGTATCACACCATCAATATCTCCTTCCTCTTATCCTCGTTGTGCAGAATGGACACCGCACACCTCATTCTGCAAAGTCGATAATTCGAGATTCCGTTCTCTGAAGGTCTTCTTCCGTCAGTGGCCACCCCTCAAGAATTCTGCCCATGTGCGTCCCCGCAAAGTCCATGCCCCTTCTCATAGCGATTAACTGCATCGCAAGCGGCAGCGGAGTTCCCTCGAACCTATTCTTGATCCTGGGGTCGGACGAATCGGGATTGCTGAACCAGTTACGCATGACCACTGTATCTGCCTTGTGAGTTTGATCTTCTGTGTGGACACCGAGGAAAGCGCATAGTCGGACATACGACGTGTAGTCGCTCAGATACAGTTGTCCAGCAAACACGTTCAGCTGGTCAATCAGGTGCCAAGGAGGATTCCAGTCGGAGGGGACAGGAGGAACAGAATACAGCATGAGATCATCAGATGGCTTCATGCGCTCGGTCGTACGGGGCACGTATAAATGGAGGTGAACATGGTTGCTGTTCCTGATCTCTGACATGAGATGACCGGCTTCGAATGGGCTTATGAGAACAAGGGCATCCTGTCCACTCATCTTTCCAGATAGAACCCACTGGACAGGGCGTAGATGATCATTCACCCTCCCTTTGACAGCCGTGCTTTCCCTGGTTGTCTCGCAAAAGTCTGCCGTTGCCAATATGCACGGGTTCCAGGTATGCAGTCCACTGGAAGTAGCAGTAACATTGGGCACGAAGACGTGACGGAAGGCCGTGCTCTGCGGCGGTAGGGCAATGGTGCCTGTCCTCACGAACATGATGACGTCCAGATGAAGGAAATGCACCGCTGGCGATGCTCCAAATGGCCTCTCTACCTCGCGCTCCCGCTCGATCTCGCGAAACACCTCCCTTTCTTGTTCCTCATTTAGGCAAATATCAGGAAGTGACAACACCCCGAGATTTACGCAATGTTCACGAAGCTGTTGAGGCAGCTTCGTGGAAGAAGTTGTATCTGGAAGGTGGCGTGGCATATACATATCGGCCATAGACTTCAGTTCTGGCTGAACCCAGGCGTCTGTCAATTGATCGGGAGTGACTTCGTTGCGAGAAAAACGCATCCAAGCTTCATGTCGGGATAGGTGGCTGATCCCTTGCTGTACCCAGTATGGGGCCCGTTGCTGGATGTCGCTCCATGTTTCATGTATCGCCCAATGCAGGATGTCAGCAGTAGTGACATGGATACTCGGATCCTGTTTGACGAGGCCACGGATTCTCTCATCGATTTCACGAGGTGCGAAAAACATAATGCTATGTCCGCGACCTAGCTTACGCATCCTCATGCAACCTAATGACAAACAAAAGATAAGAGCCGTTGATCGCTAAATGACAGTTTCAAAATACCTTGGACCAGGCGATCTTTTGTAACCCCGTGTCCAAGTGTCACGGCAGCTCGAGAACCGCAAGGAAATCTGAGGTCTGTGCCCCTTGTATGCGCATCGTCAAGGTACGTGATACATTTGTATAGTTGCCGAACGAGGGGCGACGACGAAAGAGGCTGTATGGTGCCATCTCTTGTGAGTACCATCAACTCGTCATCTTCATTGAAATATATGGCTCCAGAAGCCTCAGTGGCCGGGATACAGTCTAGCCATGCCTTGGCCAGCTCTAGATTGGACAGATCGAGTATCTGTGCACCAACGTCTAGTAAAACACGAATTTGGGGGTTCTGGGAAACCACCATCTTGAGGAGCTTTAGCGTAGAACATCGCTCGCCATTCTCGTCGGTCGTCACCATGTAGGAAGAGTTCTCCGGCTGCAGAAGATAGGAGAGAACCCCTGCATTGGTTCCCGTCTGATGGAGATAATCCGGATCATCCTGAACAACGGAAGTGGGTAATAGATACTGTCCATCGTTGGTTCCCGAAAATCCTGTCATTCAGCTCAGTCTACGAAACCGACCAACATGGGGGGAGCAGACCTGAAAGTCCACTCACCAGTAACAAGGTGGTTTTTACGTTCTGCTATATCCCAGGACGAGCCCGAGATTCTCTGAGGGAACTCTTGCGCATATCTTGTGAACACGACCTTTGAAAGATATAGATCTATCGCCATTTTGTTTCGAGTGAATAGAGGGACAAGATATTTGTCCCATTGGTCCGACGATCTGATGTTGACGCCACTTAATTTCCGAAGTGCGTTTGGCATTGACGCGATATCGCAATCTTCAAGCCAGAGCTCATACTCCAAAGATGGATTGTCCTGTTGCAGCAGAAGTTCAAACGAAATCCTAAGTTGCTCTTTGTTGAGCCCTCCGTAGTAGTAGGCGAGACAAGTCAGCAAGATGGTTATATCCGGGTGCCCGAACTCTGCTGCCTCTGTTGGCGTATCTTTGGCACGATAGGGGATGGCAAGCATAGTGCGCGGAGGTGATGTCGGGTCAAGACCATAATCTACACGCCATCTGCGCTGTGTGAGAGCGAACAAAAGGATGTCGTGGGATAAGAGACCACGTAGGAGTAGTAGTGAACCCCAGCTAGTACTCTGATGCGCATACGTTTGTACCATCTTGACTGTGTCTGGGTGGATGTCCTTGCACAGCATGAACTCGCGAATTGCCCCCCTGAGCCCTAGCTCAGTACGAAATGTGAGACCAGGGAGACGTCCATCCAATACATCCTCGGCGATTAATGATATCAGTTGTTTTCCACCCTCGGCCAGCTGGACGTGGTGACGAGGAAATGATCTGAATAAAACGCTATCGCACTGTATTGAGTATGACTCGGGGGTCGACTGGAGATATGCGTGTTGTTTGACGAGCCCAAGGACCTGTTGGACAGTGACCCAACGACTGGGAGATCCTTCGAAGGAACGCCGATGGCCAATGGTGTAAATCAATTGAAGTTGGGGACGGAAGACATCATCGCACTCGTCGACGATATCTCGAGTATGCGTTTCGAGGAACGTCTGAAGTTTCAGCAAAATTTTGGCCCGGTAGTTGTACCCCATGACCTCGGCCCTTCTACGTTTAATCAACCTCATGGTGATTTCGGGCTCAGGGTGTGATCGTTTCTTCCCCCCCATCAAAGGGAGGTTTTCAGTCAGCTGTTCCCCAGTAATCACTCAGCATAGGACCATCACTATTGTTATCAATGCGCTCACCGATCCCGAAACCGAGCCTGTAGGCATATATGAGACATGCTTGAAACCCTGACTCTGAACTGCTGGAATTATCCCTGTCCCGAACTCGCTCTCGAACAACTGTTCTTCCACACAGGCTAACTTGAGCGACAAAACATGCTCTGGTTGTGTGATAATGATGCCACGTTCATCTCTGCATTTGAGCAGGAACTTGTGGAGGTCTGGATCCGCCACATCATGACGGGTGAAGGTCATGTGGTATATGGGCCTATTAACCAGCCCGCAGAGACGATTGGTCAGGAGTTGTAAGGTCTGGGGTATCAACGCTTTTGGCACAACAATACGGACAAGCTGGTTGCCATTGGCGAGAGCAGCCGCACAGATCGGGATGATCACAGAGGTCTTCCCTTCACCCATGTTGACTTGCATGACGGTGTTCTTGCCTGAACGAGGAGACATCATTTCCTTTGCAGTGTCGGCCTGGATGCGACGAATGAGGAAGTCGCCTTGTAGCTGAGATAAACCAAGACAAAAATCAGCAGAGATGAGTGTTCCTATCGCAGAAGACACACCTGTATCAACAACCAATCTGGGTACTCAGCAGGATCCCACCCGTCACATCCCTCGTTCTCCAACTCTTTGTAAAACTCTTCTTCGAGGTTATCCAAGGCAAATCGAAGCAATCTCCGTGCGCGCTGAACGTCCAATGCAAGTAGAGCCAGAGAAATCAAGCATTTCTTCCAGCCCTCTGGGAGCTTGGAAGGTGAGGTGGATGCAAGACATCGGAAGAGAATAAATGGCGTAACACGTGGCCATTGACCACATTGGTCGAGGACCCGCTCGAACTCTGTTTCCGGGGCAAGAGACGTCTTGACAATTTCAAGACTCTCCATATAGCTGATTCTAGACTGTGCATAGTACATGCGGAGTCTCTGTGTGCCGGGTTCTCTAATGTTATTCCGACGATTCTCTGCTGTCTGGAAATGCTGTACGCTGCTGTGGAGTCGAGAGATGTATTGGCTTTGAAATGGAGGCGCTGCTTCACTCGTCCGTAGAGAAGAGAATAGTTGACGCAGCGCGTTGATATTAGAAGCAGAGATGCCGGGATTATACCAGTGACGAGGCAGGCTATTTCGTGATCGTAGGTTGGGTGCAGGCCGCTCAGAAAGCAACTGATCCAGTGACCAAAAGAGTGCTTTCTTGGGTAGCTGTAAGCTGGCAGAAACCTCGGACGGAAAGAGATATGCATCTAGAAGCTGATCATCCGCGGTATGAACTACCGACTTCTCGAGGGTACGGATGGCACCCTGAGTCTTCTCCCACGCAAGACGCATCTGGGGACCCCATAATACATCATGATGCCATTCATGGGCTTCCTGTCGAGTACCAGATAACCACATGAGAGAGATTGCCTCCTCGATACCCGTTCTACCTGTCAATGGGTCGGGCCTACATCCAATGCCAGTGAGGGCATGCAGGCGAGCGAGGTACATCCTGCTCTCCACACTGACAATACCTTTCAAGCAACCTAGCTCGCTGTCGACTTGATATGTGTAGTAGCTTATTGGTCCAAAGGCGGGAAGGCTAGCATGGATATTACCCCGCAGGTGGAGGGAGGAACAATATGGTACCAGGATGCGTTTGGGAATGAGGTCCACCTCAATCGGAGCTTTCGGACGTAGAACGAGCTGATTAACGAGGCCAAAAAGTGTTCCAGCGCATTGATCCCCATCATAGATCATGTCCTTGAAGTCGTGAGACTCGAGGTCGCTATCCTCGTTGACAAAGAACAACAAGCTATAGCGAGGCAGAGTGACCGATAGTCGTAGTGATAATGGAGATTGTGGGCCTATGCTAATTGGTGACACCTTGATAACAAGATTTTCAGGATTGTCGAGACACCGGAGACGGCTTGAAACCATCACCCAGGTCGGACTTTGTTTGTCCACGAGGAATTCATCTCCCTTTGTAACACAGAATTGTTCAGACTGGGAACAAATTGACCAGTTGTCCGATGACTGGCGCCACAGTTCTTTGTTAGGCCGTATCTCGATGATGAGCGTAGACAGGTTTAGCCAATAAACATGACCCTCGACGAGTGACATAGGAAGATCCTTTCGTAAGATTTCCCAAGGAATGAGCTCAAAGATATCGTCCGTATCTTCCCTTTGGGCACGAATGACAACTTTTTTGAGCGGTAAGAACCCAGAAGTATGGGTATGGTTTTCATCTCGAACTCCAAAGTGTATCTGAAGACGTCTGAATGCCTGTTTCCATACAGTGGAGCTCAAGCGACCTACATAGTGCATATGAACAGTAGACATCGTCATAAACTCCATCCCAGGAAGATCGGAGGCAACAACTATCAAGTTACGCTAAAAGATATCCTGATCAACCCATGTTAAATCGAAAATAGAAATAGAAACGTACTTCGCCAAAAAGTCTGTGGTACATTAAATCACTCACCACAATATATGGTAACCGGTTGCCTATCGGCTTACTGTCCACTAAAATTGATCCGTTGAGCAAGTTAACGTGCACCATTTGTGAGCTCCCATTCCTGGTAGATGCAGTTTCACACACTAGCCACCGTGAGTTGGGTGACTGCAGTGGCTCCCATCGGCGTGAACTCGGTCGATATCCAGGCCAAACCGTTTGAACTGCACGATCAACACCGAGATCTGACATATCAGCTTGGATAGCATCCCTCAAACTTCTCTCAATAACGAAAGAGAGACGGCGATCCTGATTCAAGAGCACTTGTGAGTACGCTGGGATATCTGATGGACTGAGGTCATTAGTGAACTCAGGGTTAGTTCAGGAATCAGACGTACCTGTAGAAGTAGGAGGAAAGGCATGTATTAGCATACTGCAGGAAAGAGCAACTTCAATGTCCTGTACAGAATAAAGGAGTTCATGACGTGCGGCTGGGCCTGCATTAAATGTGGTTCGGCAGACAGTGGCCATGTCTCGTAGAAGCCCTCGAGTTTCTTCATTCATAGGTGACTGCCTCACATCGTATAGCAGCTCATGCACCCAGCTGAATGTCTTCCTGCCCACCTTTCGAAGAAGTCGAATTGCTTGTTTTGAAACGTCTTCAGAGGATTTTGAAGCAAGTACACCAGCTAGCAGGGAAATTATGGCCATCGCCGGCCCGTCCAGTGAGCCTGTTCCAATATCCGTGAACAAACTCTCGAGTTCACCCAAGACAGCATGACAAAACGAAGCGTCCTGAAGATCCTGATGCCAGAGTAGCTCTCCGGTATCATCAAGTGGTCCAACCTGTGTGGAAGCTTGAGCTAACAGTAAGTAAACCTCTTGATGACGGAAGTCAAGTGTTCTGCTCCGTAGCTCCCGTAAAATATTCAACCACTGGAGTGAACCGCCACTGCGCAAGTGCCCGAACGCGACAAACTCGCACGAGGAAAGATTAGGATGGCAATTCTTCCGGGCAGCCAAAACCCTATTAGATGTATGTGTAGTGCCATCAAGGAACTCCTGCAACCGTGAGTTTGCATACGATCCACTGGGAAGCCTGTAGCCATATCCGAAACGACCCAGAAACGACCCTTCGTAAATATAATATAATGTATTCCAGGATTGGGGAGTAGAGCGATTTGTGTATAGGGAGATTGAGGACCCACGGTTGGCCAGAACGTAAGACTTCAGTGCAGGAATATGGCGAACGCATATATCTTTTTTATCCCGTTCCATGTCCAGTCCGACGTGAGAGATCCAGTAGGTGGCAGAACGCCATATTTCAAAGGACGCTGGACACTGCAGTTCAAAGACCACAACCTTGGCGTACGACGGTTCACCTGGTAACATATTCTCAATATGAGATTTGAGACGCTGAAGGCGAAGAGAATTGTCGTAGTAGCGAGAAGGGAAGCTGCATTCAGTAAATTGGTTTGAAAACACAGACCATCCAGGGCGTGCTTGCGCATGGCGAGCAGAGAGGTACTGACATGCGCGACAAACACGGTGGATGCTCGCCACATCGCGAAGAAGCAGCCCATAAAGGAGACCTATGGGTATCTCTGGAGAATAGTCTGCAAGAATAGGAATCTCCTTGATGACAAGCTTGTCGATGGCGACCCAAAGGTCAATTATTGTCAGGAACATGATGGAGTGATGATCTGGGTCATATGGCTTCCACCCATGATGGTATGTCTTCCTTGCCAACGACCAATATTGGTATACCAAACGAGAGAGCTGTTCGCATGCCTCGGCCACATTTGTAACGCAGGCAACCCATTCGTCAAGATCCTCCTCGATAGCCTGTTCAACATCATAGGGTGTAACGCGGATACCATCGCGGCATGAAAAATAGCGATCTGGAAAGGACACAAAATCGTCGAGGGTGCCTCGGGCCTGGTGGTTGGGGACGAAAGGAGTAGGTACAGTGTCGCTTCTACAGATGGCAAGAGAATCCGAAATATACTGTTGAATGCTCGGGAGAGAATACTGAGTATCCTTGGTGAGATCCAGCTGGGAGGGAGCCCAGGGAAGAGATGAGAATCGGGCAGCCTGTACATGTTGCCACCTCTCATCAAGGGACCGTGAAAGACGGGTGCAGCTGTGCGACATTGCATCACGGAGCCACTGGGGAACAGAAGGGCCAAGCTTCCTGAATCGTCGGAGGATCTTGGCCGACATTGAATGAAGCAAAAGACTGGAAAGATTGCTGTCTAGTGCATGGTTTGCGAGGTTGCACACGAAGAATAACATGAAGGCTTTATAGGTATCGTGACCTAAAGGAGAGCGGCGGAGAGACAGTCGGATAGCAATTCTGATGAGGAACCACTGGATGCAGCGAGACCAGTCAATCACGTTACAACCGTCCTGGAGCCTGGGTTTACTTCGTTTGGTAACGAATTCGGGGTCAACAGGAGCACCAACATCGCGTAACA
>JBBPTP010000435.1:0-19297 GCA_038094195.1 Pulveroboletus aff. carminiporus | reverse complement strand
GCTCAATCTAGTGCTAGTCATCTCAATCTTGTATGTCAGATTGATATAATAAAAGGTTGAGAATCTCTCCTTGTCCCTCCTATCTTGGAGTAGAACATTTTCAGAACCAACCATCATGTTCAGAAAAATCTTTAGATCACCTCTCGATGAAGAGGAAGAAACTTTCTAGTCAAATCCAGTTCAACTTTCAGAATCTTTCAGATATCATATTACTGGAACTTCTGCTCTAGTAAATCCTGTCATATCACCTTGCCCTTGTTGCAACCCCCTACTTTTTACCTTCCAGTTTGCTTTTCTGAGTCTTTTCAGATCTCCATCCTCTATAGATGTTGAGTTTCATTCACCTAGCTCTACTACAATCACTAATGTCTATCATGTCCAAGCTGGCTAAACTCAAACTCAACCCTCCTGCTGCATATGATGACTTATATGAGAATAGCCTTTCATGGAAAGACATCTATAATTCTGATGAAAAGAAGGTCACCTTTACCCTCTCATATTTGACCAAAGGTCCTGCCTTCTACTGGGCCAACACCTTTTGAGAAAAAGCTATAGTTGGAATCACTGTTACCCTAGAGACATGGGCTGACTTTGTCATCTTGTTCAAAGACCAATTCAAGCATATCCATTTGATCCAAGACTCTCTCTCATGGATGATCAACATGTGAGTAGAAGAGAAAGATGAAAACAATAAGAAGATGGACCTCACTTCTTATATTTTCTAGTTCTAAAACCATGCCACTGCATCCAAGGTCTCCAATAACTCTGTTCTAATCAAGTTCTTCACTCAAGGAATATTCTCCAGACTAACTAAGAAAGTTATGGACATGCCACCCTCCTGACCACTATGGCTGAATGGTACAAGAAAGTTCATGAGTATGACTTCAATTACAAGGAAGCTCAATCCCTTATGGGAGGTTTCAAATGTTCTATCTTCCATTCATTCCAGAAAGCAGAATGAGATTCCAATGCAATGGACATAGATGCTGCCACCACTAGATCTTTCCCACCAAAGCTTACTCTGAATGAAAGAGCCAAATGTATCTGGAAAAATTGATGCTTCAAATGTCATAAGTTCAAACACTCAGCTAGAGATTGCCAGATCTTTCCTATCACCTCCACTGTTTCTGTGAAACAACCAGCCTAGATCTGGACTGCAGAAACTACCAAGTCCACCCCTGTCCCTGCTAAACCATCTCTGCTCAACACCTATGTCAACTCTCTGAAAGGAAAGAGAAGAACTGCTGACAAAATCCTTCAAACCCTCCAAATCTGCTATGAAGAACAAGGGGAGAAAGTAGTTGCTGCTATCTCAAAAGAGGATCAGAATTTTTAAAGAGAGAAGGAAGTCCAATGTCTCCTTCTCTAGACCTTGCCTATGTACTAGTAGCAATACATAATGAAAGAACTCTTCATATCCTAGTAAAGCTCAGTACAGGCAAACAAACCATTGAAACCACTGCCCTTATCGACTCTGGAGTCACTGGAAACTTCATTGATCAAAACTTCATTACAAAACATTAATTTCCTAGATGGCAACTATCCCAACCAATTATAGCACATAACATTGACAGATCCCCCAATGCTAACAGGACCATCAAGCAAAAAGCCTACATTGGATTAATCATAGGACAACATACTGAATGACTCAGACTTATGATCATTGGACTCAAAAAACCACAGATAATTCTTGAAATGCCATGGTTGAAGAAATGGAATCCAAACATCAATTGGTCTAACAACATGATAACCATCCTGCAAACCACCAGACTAGAAAGGAGTCAAACCAAAGCAATCCAGACAGCTCTATTTCAAAAGCAATCAATCTGGAATGCTAAGTCTCTTTGTGAGTACCTCTCCAGAAAGGACCACACTAGGAAAAATATTAGAAAGATCACCTTATCAACAGAGATTGTCCAGAAGAAGCAAAAGCTGGATGTTGTCTCTGAATGGTGTAAAGATTTTGAAGACATCTTCTCCAAAAGAACTTTCAATGAACTCCCTCCTCATCAACCCTATAATCACACTGTCAAATTCAAATCCTCATTTGTCTCAAAAATTGCCAAAGTATACTCAATGAACCTGACTGAACAAGAAGTCTGCAGAGCATTCATAGAAAAACATCTTAAAACTGGCTATATCATACCATTGAACTTTGTCCTCAAAAAGGATGGCTCACTCTGACCATGCCAAGACTATCATTACTTCAATTTCCATACAATCTAGAATACCTATCCCCCTAGCATCTGATCTCATTGACAACATGAAGAACTCAACTATTTTTACTAAATTCAATATCTGGTGAGGATACAACAATATCTGGATCAAAGAAGAAGACCAGTGGAAAATGGCCTTTGTTACTCCATTTGGACTCTTCAAACCTACTGTATTATTTTTTGATCACAGCAATGTGCCCTCCACCTTTCTCAAGCCTTCATGAATTATATTTTTGTGGACATGATCTATGAGCAGTGGCTTAAAATATACATGGATGACCTAGGATTACACATCAAAGATTATGTTGAACTCCACCATGAATGAATGAGATGAGTACTCCTACAACTACAGAAGCATGGACTACCTCTGAAGCCATCTAAATATGTCTTTGATACCCCAACAATGAATTTCCTAGAGATCATCATTGGACAAGAAAAGACAAATGGATCTCACCAAACTATCTGCCATCCATACATGGAATCTGCCCATATTTATAAAAGAAGTCCAGTTCTTCATGGAATTTATCAATTTTTATCAAAAATTCATTCCAGACTTCTTCAACATCATAGCCCCTTTCAACCTTCTTACCCAGAAAGAACAACCATAACAATGGACCAACCTCCAACAGTCCACTTTTGATAAACTTCATAACATCTTTGCTTTCACATCAGTTTTACATATTCTGGACACTACTAAGCCATTCACCCTTATGACTGACACCTCCCTTCTAGTAGCAGGTGCAGTCCTTATGCAAGTTGATGAAAACAGAGATCTCCATCCTTGTGTCTACTTTTTGAAGACCTTTGCTCTGGCCCAACAAAACTATGTATGACATCTATGACAGAGTGTTACTTGCAGTAATCTTGGCCCTTGATGGATAGAGACATTATCTTCTCAGCATGCTCCATCTAGTGACCATCATGACAGACCATAAGAACCTGTCCTATATAAGGGACCCTTGAAAACTATCTCAATGACAAGCACATTGGTTGCTGTTCCTACAGGACTTTGATATCCACTGGCAGGTTACTCCAGATACTAAGATGGATCCAGCTAATACCCTTTCCTGAAAAGACCACATTAATACTATAGATAATAACCTAGATGTAGCCATTTGTCCAGAACTGGTCATCATCCAAGCCTTGAACATTGCTCTTTAGCAACACATTCAAGCCTCTTCAAAATCTAACCCTCTAGTTCTTAAGGCCATTACAGCCTTATCTAATGATACCTCTCTTTTCCCTCAATTCAAACTTTTGAACTGGTCATTTGACAATGACCAATTGTACTTTAAACAACACCTCTACATACCCCCCAATGTTTGCCATAACCTTGTGTAATCCATACATGAAAATCCAACTACTGAACATAACAGTCAGTTCCAAACTAAAGTCATGATAGAAAAGAACTTCTAATGGCCCAGATTGTTCACCTTTGTCAATAACTTCATATCCAGTTGCACAACCTGCCAGTAAAACAAAGTCAACACTCATCCAACCATTCTTCCACTTAATCTCATCCCATCATTACATTTGCTCCCCTTCAAACAGATATCTGTTGACCTCATTACTGACTTATATACCTCTTTCGAATGGATATGATTCACTCATGGTCATGGTAGACCATGGATTTATGAAGGGGGTAATCCTTGCTCCATGTCTCAAAACAATCAATACCACCAGATAGAGGACCATAGTTCATGTCAGCTTTTGCAAAAGAGCTAGTATGATTACTCAACTATGACATTCACTTGTCCACAGCCTACCATCCATAAACTGACAGCCAAACTGAACAAACAAATCAAGAGATTAAAATATATCTCCAAATATTCTGCTCCAACCATCCAAGAAAATGGGCAGACTTCATCACTAAGCCAAATTCCACCATAACTCCATTGTTCATAGCTCCACCAAACAATTCTTTTTCTTCCTGATCTTCAGATATGAACTTCAATCTTTTCCACCACTTGAAAAGACCTTTATTCCTGCATTAGAAGACAGATTGACATCTCTGGACCAAGCCAGGGCTGAAGTGAAAGCTGTCCATGAATCCACTCAACTGGCCATGATATGATAATCCACCTCTCAATTTTCTTCATGGAAAATAGGAGACAGGATATGGTTGAAAGCCACTAATCTGCAACTCAACCTGCCATTAAAAAAACTTAACTCCAAATGATATAGACCTTTCAAGATCACTCAGGTCTTATTTCCACTCACTTACTAACTAAAGTTACCACCCACATGGTGTATTCATGAAGTCTTCCATGCTTTGCTTCTTTCTCTATATAAGGAAACTGCTACACATGGATCAAACTTCCCCTGACCTCCATCAGACCTTGTTAACTCTGAGAAAGAATACAAAGTTGACCATATTCAATCATATTGAGGCACTACAGTAAGAAGACAGCACCTGACTGCATGGAAGGGATACCCTTCATTAGAAGACACCTGGAAATCTGAATCCAATCTTAGACATGCATGGACCATCCTGTCACTCTATAAGAAGGCCAACAATCTGAGATAGAAACTCATCCAAGGAACTAATATAGTGTCTCTTTGTTGAGCACCTCCCTTGCATGAACTCCATCTCCCAGTATTACCTCAAAAATGTCATCTTTCCCCTTGTCATCCCATTCTTCATTCTTCTCTTGCTCTCTGAGATACTCTCTACTACAATTGCAGAATATATATTCAGAATGTTTACCTGTTTCATCTGCAACCACTCTCTATGCCACCATTCTATCTGATCCTGTCCTGTTAAATGCCCTTAAACATACTCCCCTCTATCACACTGATATTGTCACATATGAATTAGTCCATTCTTTTCATGAAATAACTAGAGCTCAACAATACCATTTCCTCACTGCTCTAAGCAACCTACCAGCAGATTTTGACATTCCTCTTTGAACTATCCTCTCTAGTATCCTCCATTATGTCCTGTTAGCCCTCCACCACCATGGCCTATATGCATATGTTGAGCACATCCACCTCTTGTCATCTTTCCCACCTTCCACAAAGTCTTTGGCACCATGACCTCCACCAAGCAAGACCTTATCATTAATCAACAACTCAATCCACTCTTCATTTCTTCACCCCCTCTGACAGAATGACTCTCTTCTCCTTCCCTCATCTTAGAAACTAGTGAAGCAGATACAGATATCATCATAGATTTCTTATCCAACCAGATTGAAGCAAACATCAAATCCATCCAGTTCTTTCAAATCCCTTTCTGATCCAGAGTCTTGGTCCTATCATCACCTACCCAAGTCTTACCCCGAGCCATCCAACAAAGACCTGCTTCCACCCTTACTGAATGCTTTCATTGCCACATGTGAGGTCATTATTGAGAAGACTGCTTCCTTTACATCTGCCCACACTGTCATCAATCTGCCTCTGGTTACACTCAGTCTGCTTGCCTGTGCACTCAATGTACTTTTTGTTAGAGGTGGGGTCATGCAGATCACTTCTGTCTCCAGTATATCTATGGACTTTGCAATGAAGGTGGGCATATCATAGATGATTGTATCTTTACAGTTGTTATCCCAGATCAAGTGCAAGATATTCTTGAAGCTCACTGCTCCCTGTCTCCCTCCTAGGCTGTGGACCTCTACCATCAAAGCAGACTTGGTGCTTATTGAACCAAGGATTCAATTATATAAAGGGGGTAATGTTATGTTATGTTAATTTGACATACAAAACTAGAGCAGCTAGTGTGATGTCACACTAGCAAGGTTCAAGCTAGGACTAAGGCAAGTCTGTCAGATGAACAGCTGGATTCCAACATGAGTATACAGTAACTCCAAAAAGTGTTTCAATAACTAACTAAAATGCAGTGCATGAAGTGCACTGCAATAATCTGTGGGAATTTTGCTTAGATTATGTGAGAACAAAGAAAGTACATACTTCTGGCTACCAAATCGGACCCTGGGTCATGTGATTTGGCTCAGAGGCTGGTGAGATATGACTATTCCAAAACACCAATATTATTGGAATGCTTTTTAAACTTTTGATATAAGATATGAAACTATGGTGATACAAGGGTTTATTTGCTATTGTATGGTGCCACAAATAAAGATACACATATTAATAATGTGTCTGAATTAAAATAAGTTCCCACACCTCTTTATTCTTTACCACCACCATCATGCAATCCTTGACTGCTACTCAAAAGAACACTATCCTCTCTCAGCTTGATGCTGGTCATTCCCTTCACCCTATTGCCTCTACTACTGATGTTGGCATTGCCACCATATCCAGGCTTCATTTCAAGGAGCATTCTGACCTTCAAAAGTCTACTGGTGGTTGCCCAGTTAAGCTTTCTTCTGCCAACATTCAGCATGCAATCCACCTTATCTCTACTCATAAGGTAGAGAATGCTGTTCAGGTGACCAGAACTCTCTTCAATATTATCAACCAGCCTCTCCACTCTAATACCATTCACCACCACTTGAAAAAGTCTGGCATGAAGGCTATTGTCAAGTTCAAACACCCTCTACTCTCTGCCAAACATCATAAGGCTCACTTGGACTTTGCTATTGCTCATAAAGATTGGACTATGGAGGACTGAAAGAGAGTTATATAGTCTGATGAGACCAAAATCAATTGTCTGGGATCAGATGAACACAAGTGGGTGTGAAAAAAGCCAGGTGAGAGGCTTAGTGACAGACTAGTGCAGGATACAGTCAAGTTTGGTGGAGGTTTGGTGATGATGTGGGGGTGTATGACTTGGCAGGGAGTGGGATATGCTGCCAGGATTGATGGTAGGATGGATGGTGACCTTTACCTTCAAATTTTGAAGAATGAACTGCTAAATACTCTACAGTATTATAGTCTTAATCCTTCTAGCACCATTTTTCAGCAGGACAATGACCCCAAGCATATGTATCTGTAGAAAGGTAAAGGAGTGGCTAGAGGAGCAGGATTTTGAGACTATGGTGTGGCCTGCACAGTCTCCTGACTTGAACCTCATTGAACATCTCTGGAGTTATCTCAAGAGAAGGCTAGCAGAGTATGAAAATCCTCCTAATGGAATTTTGGAGTTGTGGGAGAGAATTTAAAGGATATGGAAGGAAATACCAGCGGAGGAGTTGATTGAGAGCATGCCTAGAAGGGTTGAGGCAGTGATCAAGGCCAAGGGAGGCTATACCAAGTGTTAGGCCTAGTGCTAGTACCTTGTGTGGAACATGAGGTAGTAGGTTCTCAGTACTAGGATGAACAAGACTCAAGGGAGATTCAACCAAGGAAGGAGCTCATGAAGAGTTACAATGTCTTTGGTGAACTTAAGTTGTGCTAGAAGTAGATACAAATAGATTCAAAGTGAGGAAAGTGTTACATGTGATTATCCTATGGTTTAAATAGTGATAGCTGATTTGGTCTAGAGCCAGCCCAGTTGTGATATAAAAGGGAAATAAGCTATGGATTAACTAATGCACAGTAGAACAGAGAAGAAAGCTAAAGAACAAATGTAAAAATAGGAACTACAAGGTCAAGATAAGAGACTTGGCCAAGGAGTGATTGGTTCATAAGCTAAATAAACAAGTACTCACTTTCAGGAGCTGAGTCAGAGAGAAATGAGGTGAGGGTGAATGGAAGAAACTAGAAACAAGAAATGTATGTAGATAGTTTGGGTTATTCCCAATAAGATGGTAGGTTATGCGAAGGAAAGAAGAATGACCAAAGAAGAGAGGAAAAAGATTGTAACACCAAGTACTAATATATCAGAAATATATCATCTATATCAAAAGTCCAAAAAGTATTCTAATGGTATTAGTGTTTTGGAATAGTCATATCTCACCAGCCCCTGAGCCAAATCACATGACCCAGGGACTGATTTGATAGTCAAGAGTATGTACTTTCTTTCTTCTTATATAATCTAAGCAAAATTCCCACAGATTATTGCAGTGCGCTTCACACACTACATTTTAGTTAGTTATTGGAATACTTTTTGAAGTCACTGTAAGTCAGGCCTCAGACACAGAGTTCCTCCAATCTAGTTCTTGCTGATATCCATCACTATAAGTGGGGGGAATTCCTAGATTCGACCCTCTTACTCTTTCTCATTCTCTTATCTTTTAATCTTCAATGAGTATCAATCCTATATAGGGTTGTTAATTGCTTGTAGTTGCTTCATTAGAACTAGATTCCCTCAAACCTGATAAAGGTCTTGTTTGCAAGTACATACTCAAGGACTATTACTTTCTAGCTTCACTTTAAGTAGTTTATACATTCTCACATGCCTAGCTAAGTGTTCAGCACTTTGTTAGAAAGTTACTTGGCTATGTCAAGTGGGCATGGAGTGAAGCAGCCACATCCATCCAATGACATCCTTGTCAACCTCAAACAAGCTCAGAGGTTGTTAGAAGAAATTTTCATCTCTTGCAATACATCTTCCCTCTCTTCAGCCAATTCTTCAGAGCTAGTCACTTCAGAGCCAGACTTTGGGTTCATTGATGAGTGGCTACTAGGCATACCTACTCAAGTAGTGAGGGAGTTTTTATCAGAAGAGTTAAAAGAAGGGCAGATCAGAGAAATCTCACTGCAGTCTATAAAGCACAAGCATACTAGAAAAGTTTACTGGTATGACTATAGCAAAGTCAGGATGGACAACTACAATCTACTTTTCCATCCTTACCTATGCCTCCATTCTTATCTAAACCACCTCAAAAAGTATCCCTATTAGCTAGTAACCATGACAGTAGAATTAAATGCTAAAAACTGGGCCAACTTGTTGGCATCATTTCAAAATGTGATTGAGCACATTCAAACCATGGAAAATGAAAGATTTGCCCTCCAAGACACTCTGCAAAGAGCAGAAGCTCAACTAGAGATAGCTATAGAAAACACACAATAAGTAGACCAATGTACTCATAAGCTTATGGGAGTGTACATGTGGGCAAATAGAGGCAATGCAATGACAGGAGCACAAGGAAGTATCTCCAAAGTTGAAATCTTTACCAATTCAGGCATCTATGATGGTAGCCTGTCAAAATTCGAAGAATGGTGAACAAAGATGAAGGTCTGAATGGACTGCAATCTAAAGCAGTTCATGGGCAAGAATAAGATTGATGGGATACCTGATAGTCTGGATCTAAGGGAAATCTGAAGGACCAGATGGACTCAATATTTTCTTCAATCTGGTCAGATAGAGAGTCAACGGCAGTATAAGCATCCATTTTCTTAGATTTTGAGATGAGAGGAGGAGAAGTGAGTCATTCTGCCAGAGTGGGTGGTGGGATAGAAATTGGATCAGTCTGTTGGTTAATGAGGAGGTTCAAGTGGTGGATATAGAGATCTTGTTTGATGGAGGTCATAGCATTAAAGATCTTATGAAAGGTGGGGTATATAACATTCAGGGCGATATGTTCGATGTATGCATATAGGCCATGGTGGTGGAGAGCAAGCAGGATGTGGTTGAGGATACTAGCAAGGATGGTGTGAAGGGAAATGCCAAAGTCTGTGGGCAAGTCACTTAGAGTAGATAGAAAATGATAACATTGCACTCAAATGGTTTTATGAAAGGAATGGACTAATTCATGTGTGACAATGTCAGCATGGTAATGAGGGGTATGCTCAAGGGCATTTAGTAGAGCAGTGTCGGACAGAATGGCAGCATAGAGAGTGGTCGCAGATGAGACAGATAAGCACTTTGGATAGACATTTCATGATTGCAACAGTGATGATCTCAGGGAGTGAGAAGAGGATGAGGAATGGGATGATACAGAGGAGGATGACATCTTCTAGGTAGAATTGGATGACTGAATTCATACAAGAGAGGTGCTCATGAAGAGATGCCATCTTAGTTCCTTGGATGAGTCCTTACTTCAGATCATTGGCTTTCTTATAAGTGGACAGGATGGTCCATGCATGTCTTAGGTTGGATTCAGGTTCCCAGGTGTTCTCCAATGAAGGATATCCTTTCCATGTGGTCAGGTACTGTTATCTTGCTGCAGTTCCTCAATGAGACCTGATATAGTCAACCTCATATTCTTCTTTGGAATTAACAAAGTCTGGTGGAGGTCAGAGGAAGTTTGATCCATGTGTGTCAGTTTCCTGATATGGGGATAGAAGCAAAGCATGGAAAACTTCATGGATGCACCATGTGGATGGTAGTTTAAGTCAGTAAGTGAGTGGAGATAGGACCTAGGTGATCTTGAATGGTCTATATTGCTTGGAGGTAAGTTTTCTAGATGGCAGGTTGAGTTGAAGGTTGGTGGCTTCCAGCCATACGTTATCTCCTACTTTCCAAGGGGAGAATCAAGATGTGGACTGTCGCATCATAGCTAGCCAAGTGGATTCATGGGCAGCTTTTGCTTCAGTCCTAGCTTGGCTCAGAGATGTCAGTCAGTCTTCTAATGCAGGGATAAAAGTTTTTCCTAGTGGTGGGAAGGATCATGGTTTATATCTGAAGATGAGGGAGAAAGGAAATTGCTTAGTGGAGCTATGGACAATAGAATTATGGTGAAACTCAGTGGTTGTGATAAAGTCTGCCCATTTCTTAGGGTGGTTGAAGCAAAAGATCTGAAGGTAAGTTTTAATTTCTTGATTGGTTCATTTCACTTGGCTATTGATTTGTGGGTGGTAGACTGTGGACAATTGAATATCATATTTGAGCAGTCATGCCAATTCTCTTGCAAAGGCCGACACAAATTGTGGGCCTCTATCTAATATAATGCTTTCATAGAGTTTGAACCTCCAGAATATGAAATCATGGAAAAGCTGAGCAATTCCAGCAGCATCAACTGTTTTGAGACAAGGAGCAAGAATTACCCCCTTCATAAGTCCATGGTCTACCATGACCATGAGTGAATTATATCCATTTGAGACAGGTAAGTCAGTAATGAAATCAATGAATATTTGCTTGAATGGAAGAGAATGTGATGATGAGATTGGATTGAGGGATGGAATAGTAGGATGGATGTTGACCTTATTTTGTTGACAGGTTGCACATCCAGATATAAAGTTATTAACAAAAGTAGAGAGTCTAGGCCACCAGAAGTCCTTTTCTAGTGTGGCCTTAGTCCGAAATTGGCCATCATAACCAGTGGTTGAATTTTCATGCATGGACTATACAAGGGTATGGCAGGCACTGGGAGGAATGTAGAGTCACTGTTTGAAGTATAGTTGGCCATCTTTGAATGACCAGTTCGAGATTTTAGATTGAAGGAAAAGTGGAGTGTTATCAATCAGAGTAGTGATGGCTTTGAGGACTAGTAGATCAGATCTAGAAGAGGTGTGGATATGATGTTGGAGAGCAATATCTAAGGCTTGGATGATGACCAGTTCTGGACAAATAGCTACATCCAGGTTGTCATCTGCAGTGTTGATGTGATCCTTATAAGAGAGAGCATTAGCTGGACCCATCTTAGTTTCAGGGGTGACTTGCCAAAGGATATCAAAGTCTAGTAAAAATAACAACCAATGTACTTATTAGTGAGATAATTTTCAGGGGTCTTTGATATAGGATAGATTCTTGTGGTCCATCATGATGGTTACTAGATCAGGTATGCTGAGGAGGTAATGCTTCCATTCATCCAGAGCTAGAATGATGGCTAGTAATTCTCTGTCATAGATGTTGTAGTTACACTGAGCAAGAGTAAAGGTCTTTAAGAAGTAAGCACAGAGGTGAAGATCTCCATTTTCATCAGATTGCATGAGAACTACTTTTGCTGCCAGGAGGGATGCATCAGTCATAAGAGTAAATAGTTTCATGATGTCCAGAATATGTAAAACAGGTGCAGAAGTGAAGATGTTGTGAAGCTTGTTGAAGATGGACTATTGAAGATTGGTCCATTGTCATGGTTGCTCCTTTCAGATGAGGAAATTAAGAGAGGTGACAATATTTGAGAAGTCCAGAATAAACTTTCTATAGAAGTTGGCAAATCTCATGAAGGACCAGACTTCCTTTATAGATGTTGGTGGCTTCCAAGTGTGGATAGCAAATAGTTTGGCTGAATTCATTTATGCTTTTTTCTGTCCAATAATGATGTCTAAAAAGTTTATAGTCAAAGTGTTGAAGATGCATTTGGTTGGTTTCAGGGATAGCCCATGCTCTCACAATCATTGGAGAACTCATCTAGTTTTTTCATGGTGAAGTTCAACATTGTCCTTGGTATGTAATCCTAAATTGTTCATATATATCTTTAGCCAGTGTTTCAAGATCATGTCAGCAAAGATGTAGTTCATGAAGGCTTAAAAGGTGGAAGGAGCATTGCTATGATCAAAGAATAATACCGTGGGTTCAAAGAGTCTGAAAGGGGTGACAAACACCATCTTTCATTGGTCATCCTTTTTGATTCAGATGTTGTTATACCCCTACTGAATATTGAATTTGGTGAAGATGGTAGAGTCCTTCATGTTGTCAATGAGGTTGGATACCAAGGAGAGGAGGTAAGCATTTTAGATGATGTGTAAGTTGAGATATCAGTAATCTTGGCATGGTCAGAGTGAACCATCTTTCTTTGAAATGAGGCTGCTTGTGGAGATTTTGATGGGATAATGCAACCAGTTTTGAGATGTTCCTCAATGAACACTTTGCAAGCTTCCCACTCTGCTGGGTTCATCGAGTATACCTTGGCAATTTTTGAAACAAAGGATGGTCTGAGTTTGACAGTGTAGTCATAGGGCTGATGAGGTGGTAATTCATTGAACATAGCTTCAGAGAAGACATCTTCAAAGTCTTTGCACCAATTAGGGATGATGACCTCTTGGGCTTGTTTCTTCTGGGCAATTTCAGTCAATAGTGTGGTCTTCCAGATATTTTCTTCAACATTGTTATGTTTTCCTCTATTCCTAGCCCCTATACTCTTCTTCTTCACCTAATCAACGTTGTCCTCGCACCTCAAGACTATATTCATCCTTGTCCATGATCTAGAAGCCTTACTTGTGTTCCTGTCCTTGTCTACTCATGGCCTTCATCTGAACTCCATCTTTGTGCACTCGTCCTCGTCCCTTCCTGGCCTTATCAGGCACATCCTGTATTAACACCCTCATCCTTGTCCTTGTTCTTTCCTTCGTCCTCATCTCTCTCATCCTGTATCTTAACCTAGTCTTTGTCCATCACGGACTTCTCCAAAACTCTGTCAACGTGTAACATATCTCCATCCACTGTTGTCTCAGACATCCTCGGACTCTCTGTCCTCATGTAGCTATCTATCACCTCGTGCATACCTTGTTCTTCTTATCTTTGTTTAGTCATCATGTGAGTACCCTTATGGTCACATGAGTATCTTCGCAGTCAGGAACCTTTTTCTTCCATGTTCCATGACTTTCTGTCTCATTCTATGAGAACCCTCGCAGTCTCTCAGGTTCTTCTTCACTATTCCATTACATTCCATTATATCCCTTATCACCTCATGATCCGCTTACTCAGCATATTGCCCATCACTACTTATATCTGCCTGTAGCTCTATTCCTATTTCTCCAAGCTAGAGCTTCCTTCGAGTATCCTTACTTGTACTTGAGTAGCCATCCCAATCTAGCTCTCTTGTTTCATTTCCAGTGTGTCTTTGCTCTCCACTTTGATTGAGCGCTCCCTGGATCCCTGGGCTACCTTTGTGGTAGTATCATTCCTCGAATCTTCGTGCTCGACTTCCCATCTCTTGTTCATTGTCAGTCTTGTCCTTGATCTCCAAAAACTCAACCTACGCTGAAGGGCTTTGCTTGTCTCTACCCGAGCCAAGCTTAACAAACATAGTCCTTTCCAGAGAGGTATTCATAAAGAGACACACATTCCAGATCAGACATTTCTTGAGTTGGGCTATCTGGATTTCTTCCATTTGGATTTATTCAAATCTGCTAGTATGGGGAATAGTAATCATGTTATTTGACCAATTGATATTTGGGTTCCATTTCTTTAACCAAGACATTTCAAGGATGATTTGTGATTTCTTTAGTCTGATGATCATTAGTCCAAGTCTTTCTGTATGTTGTCCAATTGTTAGTCTGGTGTATGCCTTTCATTTGATGGATCTGTTCATGTTTGGGGATCCATCTATGTTATAAGCAATAATTGATTGGGAGTGTTGTTATCTGAGGAACCAATAGTCAGTGATAAGTTTTTGATCAATGAAGTTTCTGGTAGCTCCAGAATTGATGAGTGTGGTTGTTTCAATAATTTATTAGCCTATGCTTAGTTTTACTGGAATATGAAGGGTTTGTTCATTCTATAGCACTACTAGTACATGGGCAAGGTCGAGAGAAGAGAACATTGGGCACCCTTCTCTTTTTAAAAATCTAAGTCTTCTTTTGAGATAGAAGCGACAATTTTCTCCTCTTGTTCTTTATAGCAGATTTGAAGAGTCTGGAGGATCTCATCGACAGTCCTTCCTTTTTCTTTTAAAGAAGTAATATAGTCATCAAGTGGGGATGGTTTAGCAGAACTGGGAGTAGGCTTGATGGTTTCTATGGCCCAGATCTGAGCAGGTTGCTTTGCAGGAATTGTGGTGGAGGTGGGAAAAGTTCAGCATTCTCAAATGGAGTGTCTGGACTTACAACACTTGAAGCATTGGTTCTCTCGAATGCACTTAGCTCTTTTATCCAGAGTGAGCTTGGGTGAAAAGGTTCTAGTGATGGTTGTTACAATGCAAATAATACACTACTAGAAAGCCCCATGGCTATCAGACTAGTAGAGGATGATACATTTATCATCAATCAATATATATACAAAGAATAGAAGAACCTACTAATGGTTGTCAAAATTGCATACTAACTGATGTACTCATGGTACATCTTGGTGGCTGTGCAGTACTTATCACCCCAAATCACCTAAAATCAGTACTACATACCACAGAGGGCCAGAACTACCAATAAAACACTTGAGACATCTAGATTATAGCTAAAAGTACCTTTAAAGTGTATTTTGAATGTTTCTACTTCAAAACTCAGGCTTACATAAGCTGCTGAACATGTGCTGAACATATGTTTGACATGTCCAGTGCCTCATAATAATTTGAAGCCACAATATTAAATCCTCAAAATTATATGGACAGATTACTAAAAGAATACTCTAGAGGACTGTTTATTCAGATTTGCAAAATATGCAGACCAACTATGGGAAATGTAAACCACTGAACATAGTGGCTGTGCAGTAGGTACCCCTGACCATATTCTACACAAAGGGCTTGACCAAAATATGGATTCCTGTCACTCTACATCAAATTCATTACCATGCACTCTAGTACAGATATGCCTCATGCAATGCCTCACTACATTCACATTACACAGTTAGCCCTATACTCTACACATGTACAACATACCCTAGACCACAACCATCTGCTATATGCCACACACAAGTCTAGAACTAGTCTAGAAACCTTTCTACTAAAGATATATTGTAGATATAGCCCAGTAGGCATGTATAATATGAAGTATACATGCAATATCCTAGCATAGCATATCTTAGATGTAGTATACACTTGAACAAACTGTAGAATAGTATATAAGGGATGCCCTCAGCTCTAGAAGACCCTAGTCTTGTTCTCTTGGAGTTTTCTACTTGCTAGGAGGTTCAGACTCGCCACTATTGTCTTATAGCTCAAACAGCTGATCCTTCAGTGGGTTAGTCATTTCAGTGGTAGCATCTACATTCATTGCATTGGGATCTTTTTCTTTCTAAAATGGATGGAAAGTGGGGCATTTGAAACCTCCCATAAGAGATTAGGCTTCCTTGTAATTGGAGTCATATTCATGGACTTTTTTGTACCACTTGGCTATGGTGGTTGGAGGGGTGGACATATCCATGACTTTCTTTGTTAATCTGGCAGATATTCCTTGAGTGAAGAACTTAATTAGGACATCATCAGAAACTTTGGAGGCAGCAGCATAGTTCTGAAACTGGGAAATGTAGGATGCAAGGTCCATTTTCTTGTTGTTTTCATCTTTCTTTCCTATCTGCATGTTGATCATCCATGAGAGGGAGTCTTGGACTGAGTTGATATGTTTGAATTGATCCTTGAACAAGGTAACAAAGTCTGCCCACATTTCCAGGGTAACAGTGATTCTGAATATGGCTTTTTCTTGAAAGTTGTTGGTCCAGTGAGAGGCAGGGCCCTTGGTCATGTAAGAGAGGGTGAAAGTGACCTTCTTTTCATCAGAGTTATATATGTCCTTGTTGGTGTTGAGATAGAGGATGATGAAGTTAATCCATGAGAGACTATTTTCATATGAGCCATTATAGACTGGAGGAGGATTAAGTCTGAGCTCAGCTAGTCTGGATGTGGTGGACATGGATATGGTGGAGTGAGGAGGACTGGAAGATGGTGAAGGGCTAGGAGATCTGGAGGTAGGTGGACTGAGTGAATGGAATTTGATGTCTTAGGGAGACAGAGATCTGGGAAGGTTCAAAGAAGTGAACTGGGAGGTGAGGAGGAGAGGGTTGCAATGAGAATGAGGTACTATGACTGGATTAACTGGAGAGGATATTCCAGTGATATGATGTCTGGAATGTTCTGGAAGTTGGACTGGAGGTAACTAGGAAGGTTCTTTCTCTTTGCTGAGAGGTGGTCTGAAAGATCTTCTGGATGTGATGGGTTCTAGGAATGTCCTACTTCTAGATAGGAGGGATAAGGAGAGATTCTTGACCTTTTGTTACATTGATATGATGTACAAGAAGACAATGGCTAGTGTGGAGTGCTAGTAGAGGTTTGAGCTAAGACTAAGACTAGCCTGTCAGATGGACAGCTAGGATTCCAACAAGAGGTATAGACTGGAGGGCACAGACTGAGCAGAAGAGGAACTAGGTAGATTGCAGAAGGTTGAGAATGATCTATCTACTACACAAGCATAGCCTTAAGTAGTGACTAGTGATTCTGCTGAGGTAAGAAAGGAAGTAGAACACTATGGAACAAGATAGAGTAAATGTGGTAAGCTGGATGACAAATCTGGTGTAAATAGAACCAGATTTGAGAGGCATGGTCCGATGATATCACACACATGTTACAGGACTCCAACCATCGGAAATAGAAGAAAAAAGATCGAAGTGGTCTTAGAGAATCAGGAGTTTTGAAGCAAAAGGAGATAAGCAAAGGGGGAAAGATACATATCCAGATTGAAGGATGCCAAACCAGACTGTCTGTAAAGTGAAAGATAACAACAGTAGGTGAATGTGAAAATATAAAATCATAACATTTATCAACCAAGAGTAGACCAATCACATGAAGTTTACTTACTAGAAAACACAATTCACCTAGACATATGTCTGGAGTTATTCAAGGATTGATGAAAGCAAACAGTCGATCAAACTCTATTTGAAATCAAAACTATTGGCATGCAGTTGGAGGCTTATTGCATGTTTAATAAACCTGCAGATGCTAAATCATGGAAAAAGAAAGAAATAAAGAATGAGGCCAGAGTGGCTAAGGCTGAAATTGCCAACATGAGCAAAGCCAATGGACCCTCATGTTTTAATTGTGGACAAATGGGGCATCTCATAAGGGATTGTCCAAAACCTAAAATATAATGTTTGAAATATAAATTCTTGAATAATAAGCACAAGCTAGGATGTAAGAAAGCACCAAAGACAAAAGTATGAGCTGCAATGACCTTAGGGGGAAAGGCAGTAGTGTGAAGGAAATGTCCCCAAAAAAGAAAGATAAAGGGAAGGCAAAAGAAGCTGACCCATTTACTGCAGTATGAGGAATATCCTTTAATGAAATAAAGGCATTCTTTTATGACATGAAAGAAATTATTACAGATGCACTCCACACTATAGTGCATTACAACTACTGAAGCTACAAGCACTATGAATATGGACTAAAAATATAGATACTCTTAAGTTTTATCTTATCAGTACTGGTTTTACTGATTACTCTTTATTTTCACATTATCACATTGTTACACATGCATATGGTCACATTTTACTTATTCACATCCTCATGATTTCACAAACATCACTCTTGATGGAGTCATGTTTCACAATCATCACAACCCCTATCTTTATGAGTCACAATCATAGACAAACCACATCTGATACTTGAGACATCAGGCTATGTCTTTCATTCTATCACAACTATGCTTCTTATTCACATTAGATACATACCTTAGATGTATGTTTATGCTTCTCTTCCATTCTTACTTATTAGATGTGCATTGTAACATCATGGATGACACAGGATATCTCTAGATGAGATGTCTATAGATACAAACATAGATAGAGTATATATATAACCCATGTAGAGCACAAGGGACTCTAACAAAGTCCACTTGTGTATTCCCCACTATAAGAACTATTATTATACATATCCTTTGTTCCTAGTCTGTAAGCAAGACTAGTCAAGAACCTTTTGGTAAAGGATACCACAAGGCTAACAAGACACTTGCCTTGGGCAACTATGGTTACCTCTTGATGGCTACACCTCAGAGGTTTGGGTTGTTTCAGAAATAGAGTTGGTAAATCATGGATGAGATTGAGTAATCAGAGTGCTCAATCTCATAATGTCAAAAATGAAAAATTCAAAAATAGGTTTGAAATACTTTCCATGAAGGAAGCTGTGGATAGTGACTAAAACAATGATTTATCAAATTGCCAGAAGGAAGCATCTTCTGCTAGTCAGAAGCATAGTATTGCTATAAAAGATATGCTTAATTCTTCCACAAAAACCCATAAAAAGAAAGAAGAAAATAACAATTTCTCTAAAGAAATCTTTACCAGATCTGCAAATTCATCCAAAGAAATTCTATTGAATGTTAAAATAAGCCATGATAAAAAAAATCTGAAAGGAATCAAAGCACTGCTTAATAGTGGTGCAAATATAATTTTTGTCAATAAGAAATGGGTTCAAAGTAATGGCCTTGTGCTTAAGGCACTAAAGAATCTAATCCACATATTCAACATTGATGGAACATAGAACAATGCAAGAGACATTATGCACTGTTACAATGCAAATAATACACTACTAGAAAGCCCCACAGCTATCAGACTAGTAGAGGATGATACATTTACCATCAATCAATATACATACAAAGAACAGAAGAACCTGGCTAATGGTTGCCAAAATTGCGTACTAACTGATGTACTCATGGTACACCTTGGTGGCTGTGCAGTACTTATCACCCCAAATCGCCTAAAATCAGTACTACACACC
>JBBPTP010000434.1:0-19361 GCA_038094195.1 Pulveroboletus aff. carminiporus | reverse complement strand
GATATATTGTAGACATAGCCTAGTAGGCATGTATAACACGAAGTATACATGCAATATCATAGCATAGCATATCTTAGATGTAGCATACACTTGTACAAACTGTAGAATAGTATATAAGGGATGCCCCTAGCTCTAGAGGACACTAGTCTTGTCCTCTTGGAGTTTTCCTACTCACTAGGAGGTTCAGATTCACCATTACTGTCTTATAGTTCAAACTACTGATCCTTCAGTGGGTTAGTCGTTTCAAAGGGCAGCTCTAGCTTGGGGAAACAGGAATAGAGCTACAAGCGGGTATAAGTAGTGATGGGTGATGCGCTGAGTAAGCAGATCACATGACATGGATGGAATACAATAGAAGATAATGAAACAATGAAGAAGAACCCGAGTGACTGCGAGGGTTCTCATGGAACGAGATAGAAAGTCATGGAACAAGGAAGAAGAAGGTTCCTGACTGTGAAGGTACTCATGGGACCATAAGGGTACTCACATGATGACTAAGCAAAGATAAGAGGAACAAGGTATGCACGAGGCGATAGATAGCTACACGAGGCCACAGAGTCTGAGGATGTCCAAGAGGATGCAAGGACAGAGATATGCTACACATGGAGTGGAAGCTGAGAAGTCCAATGACGGACGATGATGGGAATATGATATAGGGCAGGGATAAAGATGCGGATTAGGCAGAGAACGAGAGTAAAGAGAGTACGAGGACGAGGAAGAGATGAGGACGAGGACGAGGGAAAGACGTGGACGTGGTGTTAATACAGATATGCCTGGTGAGGCCAAGGTGGAACGAGGACGAGCGCACGAAGACAAAGTTCAGATGAAGGCCATGAGTAGATGAGGATACAAGCACGGATAGGGTTTCTAGATCATGGGCGAGGATGAATGTAGTCTTGAGGTGCGAGGACGATGTTGATTAGGCGAGAAAAAGAGTATAGGGGCTGGGAATAGGGGAAAACATAACAGCCTCTATGAGAAAATCATTAGTGATAGAGGTCCACAATTTGCTTCAAAATTTGCCCTTGAACTGGGACGTCTCCTCAGCTATGATCTCACCCTCTCTACCACCTATCACCCTCAAACTGACGGTGAAACCGAAAGGGTCAACCAAGAAGTTGAGATCTACCTCCACATATATTGTGATAACAACCCCACTTCGTGGTCTGAATCTATTTCTCATGTGGAATTCGTGCACAACCACTGCCCTCATTCCGTTACCTTGAAGTCATCATTTTACCTCATGCTCGGCTATGAACCAAAAGCTATTCCCACAGTCTTTGCTGAATCATCTATCCCCGCAGTTGTTGACCGACTAAAAACCCTCAAAATTGCCCAATCTGAAACACTGGCTGCTCATGAACTCGCCCGACAAGTCATGGCATCACGCACTCGTCGCAACTATTCCTCTTTCAAGAAAGGTGACAAAGTTTGGCTAGAGGCCAGAAACCTAAAACACGCAGTCGTAAACCCAAAATTTGCCCCGAAGCGAGAAGGACCCTTTACCATTACCTCGGTCCTATCTCCTTTATCATTCAAACTCCGCCTTCCTTCCACATGGAAAATCCATCCCATGTTTCACGCTTCTTTGTTATCGCCCTATCGTGAAAACACCATTCATGGCCCAAACTTTCCAAAACCTCCATCTGACCTTATCAGTGGAGAAGAAGAATATGAAATACTGTGGATATTAAAGCATCGAGGTCCACCCTCGAACCGCTATTTCCTGATCAGGTGGAAAGGCTATACCCCAGAGGACGATTCATGGGTGCCTGAGAAGGATCTATCTCATGCACAGACCATCCTCAAAGACTATAAGAAACATCATCCCTCCGTCTGCTCCCTCACCATCAAACATCTTTCCATCTGTTCAACAATGCCTCGCATTCCCACTTCAGAACTCCCTGTTTCCCCCTTCGCTCGTACCTTCCACCGTCGCTCACCTGCCCATGAGGACGTGCTCACATGCACCCTCAATGACCCTTCCCTCACCACCATCTTAGATCGCTGTATCCATCCTGACTCTCCTTTAGGTCTTCTTCGCACCGCTTATGGCACACATCAAACCCTATCTACCACCATCACTCGACTGGA
This sequence comes from Pulveroboletus aff. carminiporus, assembly GCA_038094195.1. Taxonomy (NCBI): domain Eukaryota; kingdom Fungi; phylum Basidiomycota; class Agaricomycetes; order Boletales; family Boletaceae; genus Pulveroboletus; species Pulveroboletus aff. carminiporus. The sequence continues at coordinate 17,267 of JBBPTP010000434.1, read as the reverse complement.
AGGGTTTCCTTCCTCCTCTGACCTGGATCCAGTCCTAAACCTCCTCCACAAATCCCATTCCCAAGTAAACCGAAAGATCCTCGTGACCGCTCATCAACTTGAAATGACTAAAGTTGGTGAAAAAGTACACACGTTACTCACCAAATATGGCGATGCCCTTCCTCCATCTCCTTCCGAGGAGGAGAAACTTGCAACTTTAGCCCGTCTCATCCGAACCCAAAATGATGCTCCCCTCATTCACAGAGACCCCGATTTTTACCACGCATGTGCTGGCTGTCACCATATCAGCCACAAGAAGGCAGATTGCAGATGCACCAAATGTCATGTTTGCAAGAAATTTGCAGTGGGCCACATGGAGTGGCAATGCCCGGTCAAATCCCGTTCCCCTGTATACTCGTCCCCGTCGTTATCCGACGATGAAAATCCCCTTCCGGTTCCATCTCCTCCCACACCTCGGGTGTGGAGTCCTCCTCACGATAACTCCAACCCAGAATTCACACCTGATAATGCCATTGTCTCCGTCGAAGTACTACAACCTCGTTCTCCCTCCAACCATTCGCTGGATCTCAACAATGGGCCTGCATGCGAGCAAAACCCAGAATTCGAATGCATCGCATATGAAGCCGAAGAAAATGCTGAATGAGCCAGTCATCGTCATCAAACCCTGCATACTAGCTACACTGAAATTATGGACGACATTAATCTGAGAGATGCAAGGAACGACTCGGAACTAGAAAATTACTCGGCCGATGAAGACACGTCAGATGTAGAAGCTCAACAAAGAGCCATGATGGACGCTGGTATTCCTCAAATTCACCTACAGAATCATGAAGTCCCTTGCTGGGATGAAATTGAAATCATGGTCCTAGGGGCCAAATATTGAAGAATAGGTTATTCTTCGGACTTAGTAAGGGGGTAATGTTACGATTTATCCCAGACTTATCGCAATTGTGTGTATTCTTTTCCTCTTTCATCGCTTACCAATCTTGTGAGTACCCTTATGGTTACTTGCATACCCGCACAGTCATGGAATTTCTTCTCCATCATTCCATGACTTTCCATGATCTGCTTAATCAGCAGATCACCTTTCACTACTTAAACCCCGCTGCATCAGTTGTCTTTTCCCTAAGCTAGAGCTCCCTTAAGATACCTCACTTGTATCTGGTTGCTTGTTCAATACTAGCTTTCTCCCGTGCTTCATCTCCAGTGTGTCTTCGCTCTCCACTTTGATTGAGCACTCCCTGAACTTCTGGGCTACCTTCATGGTAGTATCTTTCCTCACTACTAAGTTAGTGCTTATAGCACAACTTCCTCAAACCCTCGTCGTCGTTACTTTAATAGTACAACATATCCTCGTCGTCGTTGCCTTCATTGCACGACTCCTCATCTTTCGTCGTCCTCATCATCTTTAAAGGGCTTTGCTTGCCCCTACCCGGGTCAAGCTTAACAGCTAGGACCTTACGAAATTATTGAACTAATGGGACCTAATGCAGTCAAGCTACGCTTGCCTCACTCAATGAAGATCCACCCTGTTGTTAACATATCCCGGGTTAAATCCTATAAAGAAAGATTGGACAGGCAAGAACCATACTGACTGGGATCCGTGCAAGTCATGGAAGATAGAGACAACGAATGGGAGGTGGACTACATTGTTGACTCCTGACTCAAAGGTCGACATCTGGAATATTTAATCTATTGGAAGGGCTACGACGACATGGAACGTACTTGAGAGCCTAGAGCCAATTTGACATATGCATAAGATGCTGTGAAAGAATTTCACCATTTACACCCAGTGGCCCCATGTGTCATCAACATAGATGAAAGTCTATTTCCTAAATTATTCGAAAAATATGAAAATCAGACCAACTTAACATGCCCTGCTGAAATATCCTTCAATCGCCTGGAATGCAATTCATAAGGGGGGGATAGTGTTACAAATGCTCTTTTTGCAACATTGTAACTTATTCAAACCTCGATTAAAGCTTCTCTGCAATGAGGTTAAACTAGCCACTCAAGTCTAATGCTTGTTGTTAGGCTTGCAGTTCAAATTAATTACCTCAAAGTTACGACATCACGATCTCCTTAACTCTACATCCGCTAAGTCTGAACCAACCCTACCCTAAACTCCACTTACACTTTCACAATTTCATGACAGCACAATGCTTGACATCGTGTGACTTACAACTTTATACTTTTGGACTAATTGAACTTTAGTGGACAGAACTTAACTTTATTCATATGCTTCCATTCCATGCCTCATGCATTTCATTTCTGCTACCCCTTTACCCTATGGCTATGCTTCATGCTTCCCTTCCATTTGATATGCCACCTGATTCATGCCCACCTCATTGTTTTAATTACTACTTCATAGCCTTATGGCTGTCCATCCCTTTATTTGGATAATGGACCAAATATGTACAAACATGTAGTAGGGTATATAAGGACCCAAATTGATGACCAAGGGATCCTCAGTCAGATCCTCTTGGGTTTTTCCCTCATCTGCTCATTCTATAAGTCTATGCTGCCTAGTGATAACCTGAAAGCTCTAGTAGCAATTAGGGTTGTTTCATACAGTCCCGGAGCTCCTTGGCTATGGACTCGGGCAACTGCACTCTATGCGGTGGGACAGGATCAGTGGCCTTTCCAGCAAGAACATCGAGCACTCGTTGGCTCAGTTTGCAAATCTGTTTTGGGCATGACTCGACAGATGTGAATGGAATGGATGAGGTCGGATGGATAGCGGATGGTGGCTGTGATGTTTTAGGCTTGATGGCAGAGGTGTTGGCAGTGGGTGTGGGCAGATTTGGTGCATATGCTATGGTAGCATTGGAGTCGACTTGATCTTCCTCCCCCTTAATGCTATCTTGCATTGGGTTGAAATAAATATTGTGTTCAACAGTCACAGTATGCTTGTGTGGCCAGTACATGTAACAACCATTTTCAGATTTGTCATCAATTCCCACCCACTTGCCTTTTGCAACTCATTCTTCCAGCTTATCACCTGCCTCAATCCTTACATAAACCTCAGATCCCCACTCACGAAGGCATCGAAAATCAGGTCATTTGCCAAACATGGCCTCATAAGGGCTCAGCCCCTTTAATACCTTGGTAGGTGTCTGATTTTTCAGCCACACCACATAATGCACAGCTTCTCCCCACAGTGACTTAGGTAAGCCACTTGCATGAAGCATCGCTCTAACGTGCTCTAACAGTGTTCGATTTAGACATTCTGCCATGCCGTTGTGCTGTAGTGTATTATGCATGGTCAAGTGTTGCACGGTGCCTTGTTTCTCTAGATATAGGACAAATTCATGCCCCTGGTACTCACCTCCATGATCCGAGTGGAGGACCTTCACTTTCGCTGCAAGCTGGTGATCAAGCCAAGCTTTGAATGATTTATATGCCTCGAAGGTTTCATTTTTCTGGCGTAGGACATGGAGATAGGTGAGTCTTGTCTTATCATCTGTAAAAGTGACATAGTAGCATTGGTCACCCAAAGTGGGCACCAGTGTAGGGCCCTAAACGTCCAAGTACACGAGAGCGCCAAGCTCTGTGGCATGCTCCCCCTCATGCTCCTTCATAATCAGCTTTTGCATGGCCTTTGCATAGATGCAAGATTCGCAAAAGATACCTTCATCTTTTGATTCATCAAACTGCAGCCCACTGACCAGTCCTTTTTCAGCAAGGCATTGTGTGACTGATGGGGTGATATGCCTGAAGCGGCAGTGTAACTCCATCACTATGACCTTTTTGAGAGCAGTGTTTGCAGCATTGTGCTCGTGGATGACTCAGTACAATCCTTTTGAGGTGCATGGTATCCAGCCTATTGTCTCTCCATTTGGTTTGCTAATTGTACAGTAGCCATTCGTGAACATCGTTGAGAGTCTGAGCTCATCAAGATGACCAATCGACATGAGAGTGTACCCCACCTCAGGTGAGTACAACACCTCTGTCAATTGCAGCCTACTGACATCATATTCATTAGGGATTTCAAAGACGATGTCACCAACTCTGGTAGTAGCAAAAGTCTGCTTATTTGTGGCCATGAACGACTTTGGTGGGATATTGGCAAGCATCTCGAATTGCTTGTGGTATGGGAAAATATGGTGTGTAGTGCTGGAATCGAATAATTCGACACGGTAAGTGGCCAGGTTCACATTATCAGTGGCTAAGGCCACGTTCTCCAGGTCTGCAGTAGTATCATCTGAAAGTGAGCTAGCACCATCACTGTTAGTCAGGTGTGCTTTGAGCTCCTCTTCATCATCATCACCCATAATTGAGAACCAATCATTGTCATCCTAGATATCTTCACATGGTGTTTTGTCGTCATCTGATTTGTCATCAGTCTCGATGAAACAACTACAAGCTAAGCAAACAACCCTATACAGGATTGCGCAAGTAATCGTCAAAAGATGAAAAGAAATAAGCAGGAGGGTCGAATCAAGGAGCTCCCCACTTGTAGTGATGAGACTCTAAAAGAACTTGATTGGAGACTTTGCGTCAAAGTCCCGGTCTTATATACTACATGGGTGTGTATATCTATTTGTACATATTTGGCTACGTAAATAGTCCGTTTAGGAAACATATATCCATAAGAGGTAATCGATGCTGTGCGTGAAGAGTCATTGTGACTCGGAACATATCCGTGCATAGGTTTGTGGCGTGAGCGGTAATTAACTACATGAGGCACCCTTGTGGTGTGGCAGAATGGAAGATGAGAAGCATGATGGACACGTTGTCCGTTATGATCGTGAGAATAGAAGTCAAGGGACTTCTAGACGGTAATGAAAAGAGAATCGTGACATTAACGAGAGTGGGTCAAGGGTTTGCGCCCTTGATACGTGACTTGACTTGGTTGTTAGAAACGAGTGTGCTTAATAAGCTGCTTAATAAGCTGCTTAGTCATTGTTCGTTTGAGAAAATGTCAAGTCTCGAAGGACAAGGCATTGCATTAGGCAGCGTTTGTAACACTCGAGGCCAGGAAGGGACTTCTCATTGCTGATGAGGTTAGAAACCCCAAAAACACCATCTTCATCATCACTGTAGTCAGTGGCGACATTCACAACGTGAGTCTTCTTTTTCTCTGCCTCTTTTTTATCATGGTCATGCTGTAGGTGCTCCATCAATCTGCACATCCAACATTTTGGTGGTGGTCATTTTGAGTTACCTCAGCCACGTCTGCATCTATGTCCTTGTCCATGTCTACTAAATTTGGCATCTGGCACAACAGCCATTGCCTTGTTATGTGAGTCATATTCCTTTCCCTTTCTGTCATGGCGAGCAGACTGTTTCACTTTCTGATGCTTAGCTTCTTTGACAATTAGTGAGATCAAGGTGTCTGGATCAATCATTTTCGAAGGGGCAAAGAGTCAAGCAGCAGCAAGTTGACTAAAAGTGAAATTGGCAAGAGAAATAGGGAGGGATTTAATGATCGTTGAATGGTAATCTTGTTCATTAATTGTAATGCTAACAGTAGCTAACTTCTCTCATCTTGTTCATAGTCCATCTAGGAACTGGCAGACTTCTGCTCTCTTGGGAAGCCTAGAGTCGAGGAACTGAGTTCGAAGGTCAGTCTGGGCATATGTTCCTTTTTCTGTGTACTCCTTAACAATCTCATTCCACATGTCAGTTACAGTTGCAAGGTTATGGACTCAGAGCACTGTTGAATCTGGGATTCGTTGCGTCAAGAGGTGCTTGGTGATACTTTTGTCCTTGTGTCATTTCGCGATTTCAGCAATTTAAGTGAAAGTCTGTGGATCTGAGTATGAGGGAAGCATGTTGGTCCCATCAAATTGGGACCATAGCTGCTTTGCTTCTATGGTGACCTGGAAATGAAAAATGAAAATGGCCCAATTCATGCCTTTGACATTGAGTTTGGGCACATTGCTGGATAACATGTCGGTGGTGATAGTGGACATATTCATGACAGAGGGCTATCACAGTGGAAAATGCAGGGCTCAATAATCTATGAGAATATATCTATTGAGTGCACAAACTCAGTCATCGCATGAGAAAGCAGACAATGAACTAAATTACCTATCGAGCACACAAACTAGTAGATACATGTAAGCTCGAGTAGGTGATAATAAAGGAAGAAAAATAGCTCACCTCAGTTGTCGCACGAGAAAGCAGACAATGAACTGAGGGAGTGATCAAAAATATTCTAGGCTATATACTCAGCCTGATAACAAAGTTGTCAGGTGGTACAAAGGAAATACAAAGAGAAAAAGATGTATTGCATGACGACATAGTCATGTCATGTCCAAAGATATGTGTCAGTGGTGTGGCTGTGCACATGCTTGCTATTTCAACATTACATACAGTGACAATAATGGTGTAAATATCTCATTCAAGCAAAGTGACATATGGAATAGATATATCAAGGTGCATTGTCTGATTCTGAACAAAACGACTCTCTAATACATATGCTGTCCAAAGTCTCATCCAGCTGCAAAGCCCTTTAGGAACAAAGGATTCCTACATTTCGATCTTGTTGTTTCACTGATCTCTAATAAGAGCAGAGAGATCTATGTGTATTGTCCCACTGCTGCACAGAGTGAGGACCAGACTCTTGGAGACAATGCCCATCTTACTCCTATTGGAGATGCTAGCAGTAGCTCATACGGTGACCGTTTCTCTGGCTTGGCAGCTGGTACTGCCAACTCTTGAATTTAGCCAGCTCTCAGCCTATGCCACCTGACTACTGCTGCTGAAGAGATCTCCTGGGTTGGTATGCAGTTGGGTGTCTTTCCAGACCCTCCTTCGACCATGCCATCAAACATCAGTGCAAATGCAATGCCACCTCTCAGCCACCCCTTGTTTTAGTCTCTCCTCTTGATTGCTGGTCACTCTCTGAACACAACATCTCTGCCTGGTTTCCTTTCTCCATTCCCAGCACCCTTCACCCCTCCTCTGAACAGCAGCAGCAGCAGAAAGAGGAAATCCACCTCCTCAGTTGTTTCTGAGCACAGTTCACACAAGTGATCCTGCCCAGTATCAGTGATGGCACAAGTGCAACAGCAGGGTGGGTCTGCCATGCAAGAAATGATATCTGTGGTCAAAGATCTTGTCCACATGATGGGATCATCATCCAACCCTCTCAATGATGTAATAGGGATCATCTGTAAACACAGAGAACTTACATCAGAACAGCAACTCAACATCAGTGATTTTCTTGCACATGAGTGGAACCACAATCAAACTATTATATTTGTCAGTTTGGATGAGGACTGAAAGGGGTGGCTATAACATAGGTTATCTGAGATTGCAAGGGCTCATGAGCATGAGGAACCATACTGATCCATTTGTATGCTGTATCGTACTACTTTTTTTGAATCCGACATGATGTTTTTTCAATCCAGCATGATGTTTTTTCAATCCGGTGTAATGTTTTTTTGATCTGACATGATATTTTTTTCAATCTGATGCAATGTCTTTTCAATCTGATATAATGCTTGATAGATTCGATGTACTACAGGCCATAACATAACAACTCCTGCTGATAGTCCTCCCACATTTCCTGTGCAATCCTGTCATGATGTGTGTCTACTCACCTCTGTTCAAACTTATCTGCAGGTCCATCACTGTTAAATATGATGAGCTAGATAAACGATCTCAGTGTAGTTCTGGGGAACAAGCTAGATTCAATATAAACAATCTAGTATGAGATGTAGTTAGCAAAAGGAAGAAAAAGAAACATATGGTAATGGTATGTTCTCACCTCAGTGTAGTTTTGGGGAATGAGCTGAGGTGTGCTATCATATCAAAGCAGTTTAAATGGCTGTTGAGCCAAGTATAAAGTAGTATCACGTGATAATGAAGTGTCAGTATGAAACTAATGTCAAATGGTATCTATTAATGTCTCGAGGGACAAAGACACAAGTCACTATATGAAATGACACATGACTTGACTGCACAACAGCTTGACACTGTCTGATAATCATCAAGAACACTGCTGTCTCCATCCTCTTCAACAATATGACTGACACTGGTGAGCTCTGGATCGAAAAAGTCTTCAGGATCATGCTGGTGAATGAAATTGTGTATCACACAAAGTGCAACAGGAATGCAGGCCTGGATGTGCATATCGTACCCAAGGAGAAATTGGAGGATGTGAAACTGATGCTTTAAAATGCCAAAGATATGCTCAATGACATTCTGGAGTGCAGCATGTCATAGGTTAAATAGCTCTTCTTGGTTTCATGGTCTGTTATAAGTAATGAATATATGGTATTAATACAGACATTGTTGACAAATACCTTTGATTGGCCTGATGCCATTCTTTCAGATGGTACCGAGTGCCATGATACAGTATGAGAAGTGCATCCAATGTTTCAAAGCCAGCATCAGCAAGGAGGTACTTGCCATGTGGCATTCGCAAGTCATGGATGTGAGTATCATTTCATAGCATTGCATCAGCAGTAGATCCATCCCAGCTGGTAAGAGAAAATGTGAAGAAAAAATCAAAATCGCAAGCAAACAGACAGTTTTGAGATAGGTATCCTTTCCAATTATACATATGTGGATGGTCATTGAGAGTGGTAAAGGCATGGATATGTGTGCCATCAACAGCGTCAATATAGTCACAAAAGAAATGAAAGCATGCATTGTCCATGATGACAGGTGATGTTGGAGTGTGCTGTATTGGAAATTGGACCTGGAAGGTGTAGAACAGGGGGCTGGAGAAAAATTGAAGCATGCATTTGAAGTATCTAGTGAATGGATGAATAAAGTCATGATATCAATATCGTTAATGCACTTACCTTGTGATCATATCCGTTGAATGTTGAAATCTCTCAGCAACATGACAGGATGGTAGACTGGTTATGCAAGTGTATAGAAATATACCTAGCTGCTCCTTGATGGATATGTTGTTCTGTGATGTGGTGAATCCATGGTGCTTCAACACCATCACCAACTGGTTGAACGTATCGTGTCCAACACCAAGGCATATTCAAATCTGATCAAAATGTCCATTGAAAAGCTCAATCATCCATCCTTCCCTAGTTAAAATGGACATGTGGTATGGTATTGGAGCAGTGGGAGTTAGAAATAACAAGTTATAGTAGGAGTTGTGATGATTGCTATCAAAGCAACCAGTCAGCATCAGTGATCCTCTTAGATTTTCTGTGCTTTCAGGTCCATGATGGCATTGGTGGAGATGTGTGACTATAATCCAGGTACTGCCAGATAGGAGTTGAGGCACATGTGATCAGCAAAACAAAAAGTCAACTTGACATTTCACAGTTCATTCAGGACCTTACTTTCATTGAGCACTTGAACTTGAATGACCAGGCACAATGACTCAGAAAGAGCCATGTTGTGGAAGATCATCGACAACATGTGTTGTCCTTTTAGATTAGCACATGATTGTGTATCACCGAGGACCTCAGCGAGATTATCTTTCTCACATGCCAGAATCTTGAATAAATTGAACTGCTTCATGGAAGCATTGATGTGATCGCTATGCTTGATTTGGTTCCTAGATCATTGATGCTGTTCTTCATCATAGCTGTGATTTTGAATGGGTCAAGATTGTTTGACCCCTGAATCCAACATTCAACAGGCACTATCTTTGACATAGCTGAAATGACCCAAGTTTGAGAATTTGAATTACAAGAACTACCTACATACCAACAATAACAAGATGAAGAATGCTCTTGGGATCAAATGACTCAAAACATTCTGACATAGACTGTCCACCCTGCAAAGTTTTTAGACCAGAGAGTTTGAGAGAACCAAGCAAGCTTGAAAGGGTGTCCTGGTCATGTATAGGGGGAAATTTGTACAAGATAAAATTCCTTGCCAGAATTGTTGAATATTTAGGACTTACCACTCGAGTTAGGGGGTACAGCCACATATTACATAATCACAAAGGATTCAAACCTTCGCTCATAGTTAAACACCTCAGCTGGTTTACCAACCACTAAGGTGAGTACACACTGTAGAATACTCAGTAGTCACTTAGAACTAAAGGTAAACTACTGTAGGTGCAATGTAGGTATTGCTTATGTAAGCTACCAAATGTGGAATATGAAAATATCCAACACACATATTATTTAGTTACCTACATTGGTACTGACTACATACAGTACTTACTATTCAATAGGTTATGAGCCCTGTCACTCAGTAAGACCATGGAAACCAGACTCACAAAGATTTGGACTCAGTATGGATGTTAAGCTTGGCTTAGATAGGGACAAGCAAAGCTCTTCAAAGGTTATGGGAATGATGACAGATAAAGAGTCATGCAACAAAGGCAACAATGATGGAGATATGTCATGCTATGAAGGCAATGATGATGAAGGTATGAGAAAGTTGTGCAACAAGCAATGACCTAGTTACAAGAAAAGATACTATCATAAAGGTGGCCCAGAAGTTCAGGGAGTGTCCAATCAATGTGGAGGACAAAGACACACTGGAGATGAAATAAAGGGAGCTCTAGCTTGGGAAATAAGGGAAGAAATGGATGGGTTTATATAGTGAAGAATGATCTGTTGAGTAAGCAGATCATGTGATGAAATGGAAGGTCATGGAATGGATAGGAAGGAAGTCTATGACTGCAAAGGTACTCATGCGACCATAAGGATACTTGCATGATTGGTGTTACAGGTGCACTCTACATTATAGTACATTACGATTACTGAAGCTACAAGCACTAAGGATACGGACTATGGACTAAGAACATGGACACTCTTAAGTTTTATCTTATCAGTACTGGACTTACTGATTATTCTTTATTTTCACATCTTCACATGTGCACATAGTCACATATCACTTATTCACCATTTCACGACTTCATGATCATCACTCTTGATGGAGTCATGTTTTACAATTATCACGACCCCTATTCTTATGAGTCATGATCATAGATATACCACACCTGATGCTTGAGGCATAAGGCTATGTCTTCCATTTCTACCACATCTATGCTTCTTATTCACATTAGATTCACACCTTATGTATGTGTTTATGCTTCTTTTCCATTCTTACTTATTAGATATACATTGTAACATTATGGACAACACAGGATATCTCTAGATGAGGTGTCTATAGATACAAACAGTAGAAGAGTATATATATGATCCATGTAGAGCCAGGAAACTCTAACCAAGTTCTCCTGGAGTTTCTCCTATTAACAATAAGACTATTATCTTTACTCCATAACTCTGGTTCCTAGCTTGTAAGCAAAGCTAGTCAAGTCAAGCCCTTGGTAAAGGATACCACAAGAGTAACAAGACACTTCTCTTGGGCAACTGCTATTGCCTCTTGATGGCTACACCTCAGGGGTTTAGGATTGTTTCAATTGGTAAACATGATAAAAAGGAAAAGAGTACACATGGTTAGGATAAGTTGTAACAATGGGTGTTGAACTCAAAATAGTTCACCTTGATGAAGATGGTCATAACTGGCAATGGTACAGTGAATTTCTTGAAGAATTCACTACTGTGCTCAGCTCAAAGGACTACCTACTTGGTCACAGGAATTCACCTAGCAAATGGTGCAAGGAGCGGCTGCACAACCTCATTCGCCATTCAACACCTGTGTGACTATATGAGCGACTACAGCCACTTCAAGATGCACCACGACAGTTCGCCTACCTATGAAATCTATTCAAGGAAGCTGCCAACTACTCGAGGAATGCCCAGCAAGTCGAATCTGGGAGCCGGAAGGATGGAGGAATGACAGTAGGCATAAGCGCGACCACAGAAGTCCATTGCACAGCCATGGTTCAGCCCTGGCAATCCCAACTCATGTGTCAGAAGGGTGCAAGGACGACAGATAGTGGAAGTGCGGCCACGGAAGACCACCGCGCAGCTACAGTCCAGCCCATGACACCCCGAACGGCGAGTCAGAAGGTCGACGAAAAGACCAGCGATGCCACGAACTCGAACGCAGAGCGCGCTGAGCCTATAATGCCAGCGGACAGCTCGCACGACCCACCAGACATGCCGCCTAATGAACAGGCAGGACACCGAGCTGGGGAAGAGGTCAAAAAGGGTGAAGAGGGTGGAGAGACAGTCGAGGAGATGTGCGACGACGCAGTCGATGCCACATGGATCCATGATGCAGAGTCAACCACCAGTGCGAGCGCACGGAGCGCATCGCACAACATACCAGACGGGACGACAGACCTACGAGAACCGTCAGAGGACCCTGCGGATACGCCAGGTGATGACAAGTGTCATCCTGACGCACCCACAGAGCTGCCTGATGCAGCAGGAAGTGCGAGGGCAGGACCAGGGAGCGAAGGAGGTGGAGTCAAGGTGGCCGAGCCAGCAGAGGTTGAGACGGCAGCAGAGGGTGGTGACGACGATGAAGAGTGTCGACCAGAGGAGCCCCCAGAACCCCTGGATAGTGCAGAGGAAAGCACACATACCGCAGACCGCCAGTTCGACCAAGGTGGCGAACTGACTGGATGGCGAGACGGATGTTTCGCAGACTGAAACACGAACACAGCGGTTGACGAGAAGGTCATAGGGATGTGCCGAGGTACTCAGGACGATGGAGAGAGTGCGCAGACGCAGCGCATCATGTTGATCACAGGAAAGAGATGGAGCACGAGGGCATGCGTACGATCAATGGCAGCTGACAAAGAAAACAATCAGCACACATGAACAGTCAACGAAAATGTACCTGAAGGCCCACCAGACCCTCCACCACCACCAGACAAAGCCCCGAACTGAGAGAATGAACCCCAGAGCGTCAAGCTCGAGGGGGAGTGGAAGGTACCGACGAGCTTCAACGAGGCGCGTACCAGCGGCTGTGCGGACGTGTCAGGAGCATCAGAGAGTATCGAGGATGACGGGAAGCAGCTGAAGAAGCAGTGAAACACGTCAGTACATGCCCAAGAACGACTAGACTCAGGAGAGGGTAGAAGCGAATTGAGTGATCCGGGAGACATCGTGGCCAAAGTGCTGCACGAAATCGATGCGGATAGCGTCGATATGGATAGGAGGTGGTGCCGGAAGGACGGCGTAATGAGCGGCACACGCAGCGACTCAATACAAGTCGATACGAAGACGCTGGCTGCAAAGGAGACAAGTCAGCAGGAGTCGTGCAATACGAGGACGCACGACATACCTAGGCCGTCCCAACCACACATTCACCATCACAGACTCCATATTGGGCCCGTGAATCCACCACGCTGACGAGGGAAATTGAAACGCGACCTAAAATGGTCAGCACCACTAAGCGGACATACCAAGTCATGCGATCGCGTCGAGGCCGGATCGGATGGATCGGACGCATTGTACATGATGTACATGGACTAGAGATGATGTAGGAACGATCCCGAGGCGCGATACACAAGCACGGTGCTGCAGCAGTGATCAAGAACGACCGCGCGTGCACACTACACTCACACGAGCCGCAACTTACCATATCGGGTAACCGCTCGACCACATGCGACACGACCAACTCGGACGACATACACCTGCGCAAATGATTGCTACAATACAACACTCTTGGGAATTCAGGTACATTTACACTATTTTTCCTACTCTATTACCCCATCTCGATTGAGGGGGAGTGTTGAATATTTAGGACTACCACTCGAGTTAGGGGGTACAGCCATATATTACATAATCACAAAGGATTCAAACCTTCACTCGTAGTTAGACACCTCAGCTGGTTTACCAACCACTGAGTACTTACTATTCAATATACCATGCACCCAGAAGTAGAGTGTAACTGGAACAGTGATGTCAGTATGACAACATAATGATGAGACAAGTATGCACTTGGCCGAGGTCTGTCAATGACGATCACATAATTTTGAAGGTTCTTTATTTCCTTTATTTGACTATGTGAGTCAAGGTGCACCTCCTTATCTAGGAGTGTGGATGGCCAGAGTTCACATTCAGGAATGACATAGAGATGGAGATCTTTCACAATGACATTCTTGAAATTGTGGATCATTTTCCTTATGAGTTCCTTGAGATGAGATATCATTCCACATTTCGAAATCTTGACAGTGAAAGTGTTTTTCTTATTGTCACCATATATTCAACAGCAACAGGAGACAGTAGGCTGGGCTGTGATTCTTTTGGACTTTGACATGTTGGTTGTTTTGAAAATCTGAATTACTCATTGGCGACTTCTTATATAGTGACTCGTCTTCCAATCATGTGTTTCCACCAACCAGTCAAATAGTGTTATGTTGAGACAACATACAAGACTAGAACATGCTGGCATGGAACATCAGCAAGGTTTGGACTAGGACTGAGACAAGACTGTCAGGTGAACAGCTTGGATTCCAACAAAGATATTAGACAGGAGGGCACAGACTGAGTAGAGAACAATTAGGTAGATTGCTAAAGTTTAGAATGCCCTAACTACTACAGAAGCATGGCTTTAAGTAGTGATCAGATATTGTGCTTAGGTAAGAAAGGAAGAGGAATGCTATAGAATCAAAGAGAAGGAATATGATAATCTGGATTATGAAGTCAGCATAAAGAGAACTGACTTTGGGAGAGTTAGTCTGATGCTATCGCACACACACATTACAGGACTCTGACCATCAGGAAGAGAAGAGATAAGCAAAGTGGTCTTAGAAGATCAGGAGTTTCAGAGCAAAAGGAGATAAACAAATGAGAAAAGATATGCATCTGGACTGGAGTATGCTGAACTAGATTGTCTGTGAGACAAATGATACTAGAAGTAGATGTGAATGAAGGTATAAAATTGTAACAAATAGCCTTTTAATTTTGGATAATATGGATCTTTGCATAGACCTCAGATCACAAGAACATGTCCTGGAAAGGATAGTTCTCCATATGGGTAATGTAGCCTTGACTCCTTGGTTGTCAGACTGATTGTACTAGGAAGATGAAGTGATGCAAAAGAGAACTTCTAACATCATAGTTTAAGTAAAGAGGAGCTGGAGATGGAGGCTGCCATCTGATGATGGCCTTAGATAGTGGCTTACCCCTATCTGGTGACATAAACATGTATATTTCTCTGTTGATGGAGAAGATGGTGAAAAACTTTCAAGGGTAGATATTGTAGCTTTTCTAGCCTCTGCTGATATAATTCACATCTTCCAGCAATGCATACAATCATTACCATCCACTCATGGTTGATGGTGACTTCAGTATGTCATTTGTACATTCCTTGTCAGCATGTATCTAAAACAACCCTAATTGCTACTAGAGCTTTCAGGTTACCACTAGGAAGCTTAGACTTAAAAGGAGAGCAGATGAGGAAAAAATCCAAGAGAATTTGACTGAGGATCCCTTTGTTATAATTTATTTCCTTTGTTTATCTCTTGCATTGATAACCTTTGCACAATCTAATGTTCTTTTTGACATCATATGTACTACTTGGATTAGTTTTCTTCTTATCATTTCTTCATTCCATCCTCATCTCATTTTCTTATGAGCTCTTGGATAGGATGTTCACTTCTATTTTGTCTACATAATGAACACTCACTCCTTCATAAATTCTCTCATATTGATGTTATAGCTCTACTATAGTCATCATTATTCCACAGCATTCCATTCTATTCTATTGCAGATTAGTCAATCTATAGCATATATTTCCTTTTATACTTACTCTGAGCTAGCCCTGTAGTAAATTGCTCATCACTATTTAAGAATAGGCTAGTGATTATGTATCTTTTTTCTTCACTTTGAATCTATTTGTCATTTTGCCTAGCAATAGGTTTGATTGAGGACATTGTGACTCTTTGTGAGCTTCTCCCTTGGTTAGACCTCTACTTGAGCTCAGTTATCCCTAGCATCAAGCACTAGATCTAACAAAAAATTCAAAGTCACCTTTTGTTACAAATACTGTTACAAACACTGCCTAATACAATATCTCATCCTTCCAGACTTAACCTTTTCTCATACAATGAATGACTAAGCTTGCTAACTAAGCAGCTTACTAAGCACACTCATTCTATTTTTCACAAGTCAAGTCATATATCAAGGGTACAAACCCTTGACCCACTCTCATTCAAGCCATGATGTTCTTTTCATTTCCATTTAGAAGTTTCTTAACTTCTATTTCCACAATCATAACAGACAACATGTCCATCATGCTTTTGAACTTCCATTCTCCCACAACACGTGTATGTAGTATGCATTTAATCACTGTCATTTCAAAGATACATCCTAAGGCTATGCATAGATATGTTCTGAGTCACAATGACTTGTTACAGACAGCCTCATTACTATATAAGGATATATGTTGCTATAAATGGACTATTTACTTACACAAATAGGTACAAATAAGACCATACTCCATGTAGTATATAAAGCTAGGACTTTGATGCAAAGTTTCTCAATCAAGTTCTCTTAGAGGATCACCACTACAAGTGGGAAACTTCTTGATTCAATCCATTTGCTTATTTCTTCTCATCTTTTGGACTTCCATTTGTGCAATCCTGTATAGGGTTGTTTTGTAGCTTGTAGTTGCTTCACCTTTGTCCCTCCTATTACTGAAGTAGAACCACTTCCTTGTCATCATAGCATCTAGAACCATTAGACCATCTCTTAGTGAAGAGGAAGACCAATTAGAAATCTAGGCACCACCCAGTTGATAAATCTCTTCATTTCTATCCTAGTCTATCAATTCAACCCTGTACTTCAGAACTAGATATATCTATCAACAAGGTACTTATCTAGCAATCCAGTCCTTGTCTAGTTGCAGCTCTTCTAGAATTTTAGCACTCTAGCTGTTATCCTAGATCACTGCACCTAGATCATCTAGCCCCATCTTTACCAGTCCTCCATCTAGTCCTTCATCTAGCCCACCACCCAGTTCATCACTGATTGCCATATCTACTATCCAATTGAAAGTTAAAGCTACCCTTTCAGTAGACTTTTTGGATAAATCAGATGAATTCACCTGATGGATTAAGATGATGAATGTCTACTTTGCAGTCAACAAGTCAATCTACTCTAATAATGACATCAAAATCTTGACCTTAAATAAGATGAGTAAAGGCAGAGAAATCCAGTTTTTCAAGATATGATATGATAAGATGATGGACATCTCTATTGATGCCACAAAGAAAACATTTTTCAAGTTCTCTGAAGATGTTACAATTTTATACCTTCATTTGCATCTACTCCTAGTATTGTTTGTCTCACAGACAATCCGGTTCAGCATACTCCAGTCTGGATGTGAAACAACTAATCCACTGAAGGATCAGTAGTTTGAACTATAAGACAATAAGGGTGAATCTGAACCTCCTAGCAAGTAGGAAAACTCCAAGAGGACAAGACTAGTGTCCTCTAGAGCTGGGGGCATCCCTTATATAC
>JBBPTP010000433.1:0-19423 GCA_038094195.1 Pulveroboletus aff. carminiporus | reverse complement strand
AAGGCCGAGCGATCGGGCTCGAAACAAACTGGTGGTGGCAGACGACCGTTGGCGATGGGGGGACGAGCGGTTGTGCTCGAAGTGACGCGGTGGAGGCGAGTGAGAGCGAGTGAGAGACGAGGGGTGACGATGGCATTTGCCACATTTGGCAAGTGGTACCCACGTACCCGTGCTTTCCCTAATCGTGCTCGCCAGATAAGATATAATCAGGGCTTGCATTATGACACAATTTTATAAATTGGCATAGGGGATGGCTTTGCATGTAATGACATTCAAGAACTTCTAGGAATGAATGCTGCTTTTTGAACACCCCAAAACTTTATCATGTCTACTGATCAGTGATAGGGTCACATAGAGTCTCCAGATACAGCAATACTAACCATACTAACTGCTCTGTTCCTGAAGAATTCCATAAACCCTTCTAGGTATGTGGCTAATGATAGCAGTGAACCATCCTGGAGTCATAAGTGTTCTGCTCTGTGTCATTGGGCTTCAGGAATAGGACATGCCCTCATATTAGAATTCATTCATTATAGATCTGATGCATGAGGCCCAAGCATCACTAGCTAGAGTCCAGTTCCTGAAGCAATACAGGATGCCTCCCAAGGAATTTTCTTATTTTTTATTTTATTCCAGATGATCCTAACCCCTCTTTGTATACATCATCCTTTCAGCACGGAGATCAAGAAGCATGAGTCTCCTTGACACAGTCAGCTAGATAGCCAAGCATTGAATTGTAGTATGGCAGGAAGACTACCTCCACCACTTCCACAATGTATAAATTCAAGCACATTTCTCTGTCCTTTACGTCTCATAGGTCCTTTGCTCTCTGTGTTATTGCACCATTTCTTCCATCAAGCACCTGAAAATGATACCTATTCCTGATCCTGATTCTGAGAAGCAGCCTCTTTTCTTTAGGAATCGTGCACTTTCTTCAAGTTGCTACTCTTCATCTCATTCTTGATACACTTTCTCTAGATCTTCACCATACAGCCAACAAATATTATTCTAAGGTGTGGGCCTTTGTAAGTGTCGACTGTTTTTTCTTCTTCTTTCAGCTAACCTTACATATTTCACAGCCCCAATATCATCCCTCACTATGGGAAAGAAGTCTCGTTGAATATCCTCAGATCAGCCTACAACAACTTCATTGCCTTTCCTTTGCAGCAGAATGAGTCGAACTATGTTTACATCCATGCATTTGCCTCTGAGAACCCAGTCCAGTCCACAGCTGTTATCTTGAGGGTTATTCTGAATGAACTCATCCTCTGGCCTCAGATCTGGAAGGATATGCTGATCCTCCCATGTGGTCTGATTGTGATCTCAGCACAGGAAGCAAAAAGCGAGCGTACGTAGAGTATATTGATCTTGTGGCATGTTTTTCAGTCAATTTCCAGCTGTTGCCAACAATGAATACTTCAATGTCGAGCCACCAACCCTCAGTGGCTTTTCATATTAGCTCATCGCTGTTTCCCAGCCTATTGATTGTATCAAGGACTGCATCTCTCTAGGTCTGAGAGCTATCCTCATGGTTCCTCAGGATACTTCCAACTGGTGGGAGTACACCAAGTTCATCAAGAAAGACCAAACCACAAACTTTTACAATATGGGTATCCATTTCTACCTGCAAAACAAGATTTCTAACTGCTTCTGATGATCCAAAAGGTTCGTATTGCAGATCCTACGTCTCCCTGTGTCAGCATTACAACAAGATTGCATTTTTTTGAGAATGAACATGACACCCTCCAAGTCCAGTTGTGAGTCATGGTGAGTAACTTTCATCACTAGGTGGGGCATCTTTTGAGTGCCTGTTTAATCATGCCACCCACAGCATGCAGGTCTTGATGCAGATGTTGAAGTGTCACTGTCCTCAGATCACGGTGACTTCATCCTGTGGCACACAAAGATTGGGGAAGGAACCCACCACATTGGGTCAGAAAGCCTGATAGCAAAGGACTATGATGGTTTCGTCACCCTTAACGTATTTTCACCTGCAGGCACTAGGAGCTATTTCTGTAGCAAAGGCTGGATTTCACTTCAAGCACACGTCATCATTGATCCGGATGCAAGCATAGTGGAAACTGTCCACCTTGGAGCCAAAAACATTGTTTTTGATGCCACCTCAGGCAGCACTTTTCGGAAGCAATAAAGGCCTTAGAGATGCATTTTCTTTGTAGGCAGGATATTGTCTCTTTGACCTAACATCTGAGATGTCTAGCTTCGCTTTGCTTATTTGGGCCTCATACCACGTCTCCTCGAGCCTCGCCAGTGGTCCACTGGCGACCTCAATGGCTCCTCTGCACCTCCATTGGACTCCGCATAGACTACCTAGAACCCTCCTCAGACATATATCCCTCGCCCTCACCTCACTCCACCACGACCCGGTGTGCACCCTTGGCAGGGACTTGTTCGAGTTTCTCTCACACTCCCGCCCTCTCACACGTCCTACCACATGATCCACCCTTGCATTGGCTGTGAATTGACTCTGCCATGACAATATTGAGGTGTTCATGTTATCATGATTGCCTTGATGCCATCGCTGCATGGCTGTGGCAATGGATAATGAATGAGATGATGACAATGATCGAATGCTCGTTTACTCTCAACCACATCTCATCAAGCCCGAACGTTTAGTGTCCTCCACCACCTCACCATTTGGAACCAAGTGCATACCCACACCGTTTCCAGTGTTTGTGCTAACCTCCTACTTCCATCCTGTCATTTTGAGCCAGTGTGTCCATCTCACACCACCACCAGATCGTTGTGAGCTCGAACATTCATCTCCGATCACCATCACACCATTTCGAGCATTTGCACCACATCATTTTGCTGGTTACCCACCTCCATCCTGTTGTTTCAGGTCCAACCCCTTGTCTTTCACTGTTACCATGGTGATGGTGACTCGGATGACAGCGATGTGATGATCACAACAAAGTGAACACACAAGGTGATGATGTGACAAGGCTGCACATGCACCTGTTTGTAGCCGTTATATCTGTGCGGCAGTGCCTGCTGACACTACCAGCCCAAAGGTCGCGACAATGTAGTTGCACCTGTATACTCCTGCACTCTCACTTGTCCAAAAGTGTGCATTCTCAACTTGTACAAGTAAGGTCAGCCATGCACTGCTGTTGTCAATATGGCAGACGTTGGCAATTGTCGTGCTCAAACATGTTGATGGTGACATTGCTATCATTCTGTCATCACCAATCAGAGCCTGAGAGAAGAGGTGGTGGATGCTGAGTGCTGAGTGGGTGAACAAGTGTCATATCATTGATAACAACATATGTAGCAGTCGCACTATAACCTGACACGTTTCACAGTAGTAAATCTCCTATCATGCTCCATGGACTGAAGTGCATCACTCTGCGACACTGAGATGTCTAGTTGAATTACCATGCCGCAGCTTTGGACCTCATTTGGCTCTCGTTGGACCTCTTCAGCTGTTTCAAAGGACGTGTATCAGTCGTAGTTCATTCCCCGTCCCTCATGCGTCCATTTTCTGACATTGACATTGATATTTAGTTGTAGGTTCATCTCTTCATGTATTCGCCACCTGTTTCCTTGTCTGCACCCATTACGACCCATAGTATGCAGGCAAAACCTGACACTCGAGCTGGCCAAATGGCCACAAAGGGCCTTGGGCAACACTTTGAAAGTCCAAGGTGTCCTCGAGACAAAAGCAAAATGCAAGTAACTGTTTCTGTTTCCATAGTTGAGATCAGGCATCGTCGTTTGCTTTCCAGGCTTAACATGCTCAAATCCAAGCCATCTCAATCATTGGAAGCTCCTGCACATGATGAAATCCTGGACTATGATGTTGAGATGGATCATGGTGCTGCATTTTTCAATCTCATGGACCCAGATTATATTCCTACCAATGAAGAAGACACTAGCTCACAATTGAACCATCTTACAGAGAATGGCCAAGATGTCTCGAATGAAATCAATCATGGTAAACAATGTATCCTTCCAGATACTCCTGCACAGCAACTGTATACCTCCTGGAAATCGCTCATTCCAACACTGGTTGGATCCTACCAACACTATATGTCAAGGACATTGGGTAAAGAACTATCGAAACCATCCATCTCTCTTTCGTTATGCAATCAGACTTCCTGCTTTCCCAAGTGTGCCAAACTACTCTGCCTCTTCTTTGACCGTAAGTAGCTAATTTGTCTCATTGTTCACTCCGCTGAATGTTTATAGACTTCAAAACAACTGAGGTCATAAGCTGCCAATGTTCGACTACAGCCCAAGTTCTAGTCCATTTTGGACTATTTCCGATGTCACCTTCTCAACCTCATATGGCCGTATTGATCGACTTACTCTCATTCTATTGTACATTATTTGAATGATCGTGTGATGCAATCAATGTGCTCGCATCGGCACTTCATACCCATTATTCTCGGAGAGGTTTTAGAGTTGTCAACAAGAGTGTAAGTACATTACTTGCACTACAATTTCTGAGCCTAAGTAGATTTCAGGGGGAAATTGTCCATAATCCTTTTCAACGTGGTCTAGGCTCAGCTGTGCAATGGTATGACATTTTACAGGTTGAAGTAGAGCATCACATCGAGGCTGCTGTTCAAGTGTGCCATGATTGCATCCTTACTGCAGTCTATCAGTTGAATCCTATGCCAAGTACCCCCGAACACATATCCACTTCATCTCTTGTCAATCCCAGCTGACTCACACATTCAATCACTCCATTGAGCACTCCACAAACTCCATATTCTCTCGCACAGACATCCCCTCAGTCTCGATCAATCTATTTTAACGTGTCTGGTGGCCCTCCACCCAGCTCTGCATGTTTGTCATTTCTTACACTTCTTGTCAATACTTGCATCCACATTTAACCTCTTCTGTAGCCTCTTTCCTGTTTCTCTCCCCTCTTCTCCACAACCTTTTCGCACTCAAGTCCAAGTAGATCAAGGCCTAGCCCTCTCTTGTATTGACCTCTGCAGTGCCTTGTCTAGGCATTGGTACAAAGTAAAAATAGTCCATACAACCAGGAAGATCCTACTTTGTCACTGCTTTCAATCTTTGATCATCTCTGCTGCAAAAGCAGATTCTACTTCGGAGGTCGCATTTTATCACCTCACGCCTTTAGCTTAGCTTGACGTTCATGTGCCGCAATCAAGGGCAGAAGAAAAGAGGGCCTAAACAACTGTGCATTCATGACATCAAAAGCTCAGACAATGGCTCTGTGGGAGAGTCAGATGTACACAATGACATGGCAACAAAGAAACTGTTGTCAATCAAGCTTCCTTCACTGTGGCAGCAATTCAAGAATGAGCTATGCAACCATCAAAGCAATCCCACAATAGCGCCATCGATGAGGTCACAGAGGCAACATTGCCCAGCAGTTATGTTTGCAAGAGATAGGTCTGTTTGAGATCTGTATCTCTCGAGTTTTGTCTTCCTCTGCTTCATCTCTCCTGCATACAGCTTGTTTTTGATCACCTGCCATGCTCAGGCTAACATGTTTTGTCTTGTCCATAGCCTGACATATCGAGTCCCAAGCATAGACACCCATAGTTTGGCATCAACTTCTCTCCATTAGACTCCGATCACCTCTTCCTGTGGGTGTGCATTTCATCCAGTCAGCTACATGAGCGAAGTTTGAGCAGGATGGTGTGTGCTAGCATTATTCCAAGAGCCATTAATCAACACTCATGTCTCACTTTCACTTCAATCTCCCACCTCTAGTATCTTCACTTGGATGTGAATGCTCATGTCCCACTCAACTCAATGTCAGTCCCCACAATGCAGCAGCAAGCACATTGCAACAACATGACACCCTCACAACAAAATGCGTCACCACTGCAATGCAAGGGTTACCACACCACAATGCCATGATGGAGTGAGAACGTCGCAGCAATGCCATGACAATGACATGAGGATGTGATGAACGTATCGCCATCACACTACAGAGGCAACCATGACACTATAACAATGCCAGGACTGTAGCCATGATGCAGAGACAAGAACATCACAACATCACAATGCCAGGACTGCGACCATGACTGAGAATGTCAGAACGAAGCGATGTCATAGCGATCCTGGTGACACAGACACATGAATGTGTTGCTACTGCTTACAGATGAGGCCACAGCAATGGATTACTGTCACAATGCCAGGGCTGTAACTACGATGCTGAGGTAGGCATGTCGTGACAATGCAGTGCTGTGGTGGCCACAACGACATGAGGATGCCGCAATGGGCACTGCTACCCCGATGCAGAGGCAAGCATGTCGCAACGACATGATGTCATGGTGACCACGATGACATGGCAAGCACATCGCGATGATGGGCACAGCAGTGATGCCACAAGCATGGTGAAACCAACGTGACACTGTGGTGATTCACAGGCCACACATTCAAGTGGAAACGCACAGGTTTAGGCTAGAATGCTATCATTGCCATTATCACTGCCATCCATAGTTCCATTCCACTTTCCTGAGCATGTCTACATAGTCATAATACTCAATGCACATCAAATTTAAGTGAGTAATGTACATGAGAAAAATGACTGATGGCGATTGAGCATGGTAAGTTGGGTAAGCAGTAACCTGTTCGGTTCAAAACAAGATGTATCATACAATGACAAACAAACGATGAACACACTGGAATGACAACAGGAGTATCCTAAGTAACACAGACGAGTAAAGAAAACACTAAGTTGCAGGGTCTTTTGGATATGGAGGCAGGTGTTGAACACCGGGATGGCAGCTGGGACCCAGAACAGGCTGGGGACTAGATTGCATGCCAAGTTGTTGTGTGTCAGTGACACTTGACTGGCAACTCGGGGCAGGATGTGGATGTGGACTTTGCTGGATGCCTAAAAACAAATCTCTGGTATCTGGACACATCACAGAATCAGCATGAGGGTATGAAGCCCCATATGGACCACATGGGTCCCCTCATGTGTTGCCTCTAAACAAGTCATCTTGGTAAGATCCAGTGTCAATATACATTGCATGTCGCATATCAATCATTCCCCTTTGCAACGGTATTGGAACAAGATGGGATGGACCATCATTCGGATAGTAAGAAAAGAACATTTGTGATGAGTGAAACATAGAGGAGGAATAACCTCCTCCCACTTGTCGTGTCTGGTCAGTCCACTCACCATAGCCAAACCTCTCATCATGGAGATTTGGATGGTTCTGTGGAGGAAGCGTGGAAGCCATGGCTGGGTCCGATGGGGGGAAGTTTGCAGGGTTGGTGAGGGGAAAGGTGATGTCCATTCCCGCCACAGTCAGTACCTCGACAGGAGCAGAGGCACAGGAGATAATGGCCTCACTCTGAGGCACACAGGACACTTTAGGTTCAGTAGTACCTTGTTCAGATGAACTGATACTTGGAGTGGCAGCAGTAGAGGTGGCAAGCTCACTGCCTAAGAGTATGGGATGCATCCCTGTGCTAGGGACAGGGACAGTGGTGGCAGTGATATCCTTTTCGGGGGATTTGCAGGAGGTGCCGACCTCGGTGAGGGGTGCTAGCAGCACTTGGCACTTTGGAGATGGGCTTGACAGTTCAACAGCACACTCACGTTCCTTTGGGGTTGGCAAAAAGGTTGCTGGCACAGATCTAGGCATAGATTCTAATCAAGTCAAAGCTTGTTGGTTATTCAATACATGTGTTACAGTTGGACTCACCTGCACCGTCAAACACATCCTTTTCACGAATTGGACATACATCGGAAGTGGCGACTGGTTGCACTGTCTAGTAGTCAGTATGACTTTGATAACTATAGTTTATGGACATTATGTTTCACGGTCTCATCACTATCGGAATCTGATACCTTCACATACTTAGTACTTTCAGCCTTCTTTGCGTCCTTAGCAGTGGGTCTTGTGTGCTTGTGACCCTTTCCTAATTGAGTTGGCCCAATGGCAGGAACAGACTTCTTGTTGACATGACCTGGCACCACAGGCTTCTTCGCCTTGCACTTACGTGACTCTACAGGCTCTTCATAATCATCTGAGTTTGTCATTGTAGGCAGGGAATGGCCATCTCCATTGTTGTCACTTGAGTCTAGGATTACGATAGACTTCTGTTTTCCCTTTGCAGTAATGCCCCCCTTCTTGGCCGGGATAATGCGAGGACCACTGTCATCACTGCTGTTGCTGCTAATAATAATAGGATCGTCAGATGTTGCTTTTGGAATGTATTTTGATTTAATCCTGATTGCAGCTGACATTCTGGGAGGAAGTCTCTCAGGACCACCAAAGTCGAAGGTTCCATTCCTGTACATTTGCTGTGCTTTGGCATGGTCACTGTCAGGAGGGGGAGGTGCATCAATTATGACCAGCACATTATACTCAGAGATTGCACCTGCAGAGTTTCAAAAAAAAAGAAGATGAGAGGAAGAAATATGACTTACATAGCTCATCATGTCCTAACAGTCTGTCCACTGTGATTTGTCCTGCCAGAAGTGCCTGTTGTAGGTGGTGGCACTCAGCGTTACTGAGATCAGCAATGCCTTTAGTCCTGGCACTGGGATGACGAAGCTGTCCTGACATTAGAACACCATCTGGCCAATCCTTCATACGAAGTCTCTGGATGGTGAGGAAATTGAGGAGTGTTGTCCATGGGAACGTGCTGCACTTGAACTTCAAAACATCACCTCCCACAGATTCTGGCCAGTGGCACTGTATGAGACACACATACTGCAAATGAAAAATACTCACGAATGATTGCTATCAAGCTATCCTTAAGATTTGTCAAGATGTCATCATTTGCATGTTCCTCTGCCCCCTCAGGTGGTGGCAACACTGCAGGTGCAGATATTTGATTGTCCTTTGCCTGATCACCAAACACTTCGTTAATAGTCTCGAGCGAGACATGGTTGCTGCAAGAATGAAATTCAACATCCCTCTTCAATGACTAATGTAGATAAACCTACTAGACATGTGCCTTGAGATGTCCAATCATTGTGTCAGGATCTGCATGACATCTGTCCTCAAAAAACTTGATGAAGATTAATAAATGTCTGATAAAGTGGGAGATTAATGCTCACTTTCACTGTGCCACTTGTTGTGTGTGTGAAACCCAGTGATGCATCTTCATTCACTATGCTACCACACATGACAAGTGTGGACTCAAAGCCATGTCTTGCAGATTCACCCTCCAGCTAGTTCATGTCATTAGGAATGATGTACTAAGGCACAATTATTGTACTTACAATTCCTATAACTCACTTTTTGACCTTGTTGAACGACTAGGCATGCTGAGAAATGGTTTGAGGGGACAACTGGACCATATCAACCATGTCATGGACCTCTAGTATCTCTTGCCAAGTGTTGGGGTTGTCTTCCTTGAATTTTGCATACAACTTGCGACGGATGGTGGGAGAAACTATGAAATGTCAGTGACAAATCAATGAATTATGTATGAGAAACCTACATGGAACCTCAGGCTGGAGGTTGAGGTGCTGCCGTTCCTGATCTTTGTGCTGCATCGCATATTTTGTATATTGATTCCAGTGGTTGACTCCACTAACAGTGCGTGAGCAGCTCTTGTGCCAACTGTCCAATACCTGCTGTACCATAAGACTTGTTTGTTCAACGAGTCTTGTAAGAATGGCTTCAAGCTCATCATAACCTGCTGAGAGCATGGCATTGACAATGGTGGTCCAACATCCAGAGGTTGGAGTTGATGGTTCAGTGCCAGTAGCACCATTGGACAGAGCGTCACCGGTC
This sequence comes from Pulveroboletus aff. carminiporus, assembly GCA_038094195.1. Classification (NCBI taxonomy): domain Eukaryota; kingdom Fungi; phylum Basidiomycota; class Agaricomycetes; order Boletales; family Boletaceae; genus Pulveroboletus; species Pulveroboletus aff. carminiporus. The sequence continues at coordinate 9,713 of JBBPTP010000433.1, read as the reverse complement.
CTGTCCCCCTCTGGAACAGGAGTTGGTGGAATAATGCGGGTGGTCGGAATAGTCTGTCTACCATTGCTGAATGCAGATCCACTAGGTGTCATTGTCGAGTCATCACCAAGCATCACAGGAACAGAGAGGTAGGAAGGGACAGCAGAGTCATCTTGGACCTGTTGATCTAAGACCTGGAGGTTAGTGGTAGGTGGTGGAGAGCTGGAATTACTGAGCATTGGAGTGACAGAGTGAGCAGGAGCAAGAGGATCGCCTCTCTGTTGACCTAGGAAGACAGCGGTGAGTGGTGGCGAGCCAGAACTGGTATTGGTGCCATCAATCTCCAATGAAATACCTTCTGCAGTGTCACCCATGTGAGCACACCGAAGCTTGGCCTGCTGTATGACAGCATTGTCATGAGCCCTCTCGCTCGGTTTGATGTGAGCATGAAGTCGGATGGAGGTCTCCACAGGAGGAGAAGGTGGTCAGTGGCCACCATCGACTTGCCCCTCGAGTGAATTGGTGCCATCAGATGGTGTCATATCTGGAGGGGACAGTGGTGATTTTGAGTACTGAGTTCATTTTCGCATGGTAGTCTAACTGTGGGAGCACAGTCAGTTGACCAACAGGTACTTATAGTGCTGGTAGACACACCTTGTTGCATGCAAATAACAGTGGGATAGTAGCTCTCAGGGACTGCTCGTGAGGCCTGCAGCAAAATTTACAGTGCAACAAAAATGAATGCACCACATCGAATCAAAGAAAATTCATGGATTAATGACAATTAAATTGGATGAACCTAGTGTAAGACTCTAAGTTTGTAGCAATTAATCAGCCCAGCCTTCCACATTTGAGACTTGCACACCTGGGCATCAAAGCACTCCAAAGGGAGTCCATTTTGACTGCATGAAGAGTACATCAGCATGCGCTCCAAGAGTATAAAGGATGACCTTGATGGCCGCATTTGCAACACCTTTCACTTACCCTTGTCCCATCCAGGATGTGTAAATCGTCCACCTGCATTATGCGTGCGCCATTAAACGATGACAGTACTGAGGTGTTCACGTCAGATAGCACCTCCACAGAGCTTTGTGAGTTGCAGTTGACCTGAGGTGATGATAAGCTGATTGTTCATATGACAGAACTTCTCACCAGGTTGATGACACAGCTGGCAGTGTGTACCACCATGGCAAATTGCCTCCTCGACCTGATCTTGAGTAAAGAAGCCAAGGGCATTACACTATCCAGCTTGTCCTCAGTAGCAAGCCCATCTTCATCTGCCTCGACTCAGAGGTCATCTACCCTGTTCTCTCTGATAAGTTCATCTCCACAAAGCTTGAGGGCACCTACCTTGTCCTTTCAGACAAGTGCATTTGTGTCAACCTCGAGGTTCGACCTTTCCTGGAGTTATGGCATCTCTGTAATACCCAAGCTGTCAGCTGATGTCTCGGTTGACCTACCGCTGAAGATGAACCTGAAGGGTCCTCTTGACAAGTTCATCCCCGGGGAACTTAGCCTTGATGGATTCAGGCAGAGCATGCATAATGGATTTGTCTTCGATGTCCCATCTCCTGATACATGTGGAACCATATATCTGATTACTCGTGGCCACCAGGTTGACATTTTCCCTTCTTGGTGCACTCTACAACCGCTTAGAAGCTTCACTCTTTAACAAATTATATATACTTACTAGGATTTTTGCATCACCTTATGTGCACAAATGTAAGGGGAATGCCTATGTATCCATAGGTTCAGTTGATGAGGCTCTCGAGTTGATGGTGGATGCAATTGACAAAGGAACAGCACGTTGGCTGAAGGGATGAAGCTTGTCGTGTTGGCTACCCATATATAACTGAGGTGTGATTGATCAGATGGCACATTAATGAAATTGGAGACCTTGCTCATGCATTGCTCAGCACCTTGTGTGACATACAGAAAAGTAGAAGAGGACTTAGCAATGCGTAGTTTAAACAACTGGCTTCTTCGTCACTTTGAGAGCTCTGTGGAGGCTCGAGGACAGCATGCTATGGGCAATGTGACTTGTTGACGCAATCGACTTGACCACCTGATGGACTCACTTGGTTGCGATGTGCAATGTGAGTGGAGCCCTCCATACACTGCATCATTCTAGCATCATTTTAAGTCCATAAAGGATGGTGATCTCTTCTATGTGAAACAACTACGAGCTAACAAACAACCCTATACAGGATTGCGCAAGTGGAAGTCAAAAGATATAGAGGGAACTAGGAATATGGGTCGAATCAAGGAATCCCTCACTTGTAGTGATAAATATCAGAAGAGAACTTGATTGGAGACTTTGCATCAAAGTCCCGGGTTTATATACTACATGGGTGTGTATATCTATTTGTACATATTTGGCTAAGTAAATAGTCTGTTTAGGAAACATATATCCATAAGAGGTAATATGAGGCTGTGCATGATGAGTCCTTGTGACTCGGAACATATCCATGCATAGGTTTGTGGCATAGGCGGTAATTAAGTACATGAGTCACACATGTTGTGTGGCAGAATGGAGGTTGGAAAGCCTGATGGACACGTTGTCTGATATGATCGTGAGAATAGAAGTCAAGGGACTTCTAGATGGTAATTAAAAAGAACTGTGACTTATAACGAGAGTGGATCAAGGGTTTGTTACCCTTGATATGTGACTTGACTTTGAAAATAAAGTGAGCATGCTTAGTAAGCTGCTTAGTCAGCAAGCTTAGTCATTGTTCTCATGAAAAGATGTTAAGTCCCGAAGGACGAGGTATAGCATTAGGCAGCATTTGTAACACTATGTACGCTCGACACTCAGTGACTGGAAAACATTACACTCCGAATGGTAGGTGGGGACCATGCTGTGCTGTGCCAAAGGAAACATACTACTATTTATGGCTTGAAGTAGGCATAACGTCAATATTATTGGGCCTACGTACAGCGATCAGTGTGAAACTATTGAGAAGTGCTCACAGATGGCCAGGTGGAAGAGTAGCTTTGTTTTTAATATCGAACAGTGCTTCTCCAGCATCTATTACAGTACCATCTATGAAGGATACAAAGTCCATAGAAATGTCCCCACTTCTACATGTAGATTGTCATTTTGTACTTACGTTCTTATTGACAACAACCTGAAACCCTCGCCAAGAATAGTGTGCGTGCATCAGGTAACACATGACAAGGATGCAGAGGAGTTCTGGTGGATGTGAGGTGAGGTGGATGCGAGGCGAGGCCAGTGGCAACAAGTGCATTCAGGTTTAGACCAGAATATAGCTAGAACATGGACCCTTTCATTCCCTCCCTCTATTCACTGTCATGGTGCACTGATATTTATTTTGCCATGCTGTGAACAGGCCTTAAATTATATGCTGCCTTGCTTATGTTTACTGGCATGCTCTCAATGTACTTATGGAAGACACTCCCCCGTGCATTTTCCTCATTTCTCTCTCCCTGCACGTTCCGACCCTTATGTTGGTGAGAACATCAGTGCTCCTCATGCATGGGCCTTAGCTTATTTATACAGGGCTCATACTGGAACTTCACTCCAAAACCAATCTTTGCATCGACCACCACTTTCCTCACTTCGACACTCGTTGATTCACTGTCCATTGTATCCATTAGCCATAACACTGCCTGACTCACTCTGCGATACCCACTTATGCCATAACTCAGGCACCCTCACCTCCCTCTAATACTCGTTGCTGTTATTCTCTCGAACAGCTCCTTATCGGCATTTCTTCAGTACTTTGTGCTTCAGTTCAGGGCAAAAGTGAAGGTGACATCCTATATCCTAGTCTCCTGCAAACTTCATCTTCTTCACCTTCACCCAGTAAGCATCACATTCGTTTTTCTTATGATGATGCTTATTGTTCCTCTTGGTGCCAGCACCTGTTCACTATGCTGCCCCCTTTCTTGAAGCCATCCAGAATGCAGTTCCATCATCTTGTCATGCTGTCGCCAGTCAAGTGCTCTCACAGCATCAATTGTTCTCTCCATCAATAACTGAGTATTATTCTTGAGAATGATGGTGACAATTTCCAGACCTACTAGTGGCTATGAATTCTGTTTTGCACTGAATGCTGATCATTTGCATTCCCGACTCATCTTCTTGTGTCATACTACATGGTAGATAGGGCATAATACCTTATCAATACCTAATGCTTGTCTTTTTGTCCTTTCTTGTACCTGAGCTTGTGTAAATGTACATACTGTATATACTGCTTAATTCCAACACTGTCCTGAGATCAACAGTGCTGCATATTTCAGGATGCAATCCACGTGTTGAGTGACTCTTAGTTGGGTGATTGGATCCAGAAACATCTCTGGATCCCTGTGATCAAATCGTGATCAAACTACTGTGGGAGAGGGAGGAAATGACACTTACGATATCATGCACTATCTAGATGCCATCATACCTTGAAAATATAGATAATGCAGGCATACCAAGCATGATGAAATGTGGGTGTCGGTGCAATCCGGTGTTATCTGAATAGATCTTTGAGAAGGTTGCCTCCAACCGGAGGTGGGAGATACCAATCTCATCACTCACATTGTAGTATGCCCCAACTTCAGTCATACATACATGGCCCAAATTTGCTTCTGATTATCACTGTTCTAGCACCACAAAATGAACAATTGAACAGAACTTCCAGGAAGCAAGTAATGGCCTTGAACTGAATTAAACAGTTATTCAGTTCTCTTAGATGTAATTACTTTACCTGGATATGATCACTTCTGGGCCCGAGTTGGCAAGAGCTAGTGCTTTCTATGAATCTGTGGGTACACCAACTAACATTTGATTTGGCAGCTCATATAAATGCACAGGTATTTGTGCGGTTGATGACTCGATGTGGTCAGGCACATGGAGATCTGGAAAAAAAGAAAGAATGAGAGTAAACCTTTCATGATTAATGATCAAAGAAGATGCCAATGAACATACATTTAACATATTGTCCAGTGTTTATTGCCAACCAGTGAAGAAAAGGGGGCAGGTTGGTCAGGACCACTAACCCTTATTCAGGGCGTCATCCTAGAATCAACTCCAATGATTAGTCAAGCTAGTAACTTGGATTGGAGAAGCCCGGGGATACTAATTCATGGCCCCACTGAGAAATAATGTTGGACAATTGATTTCCGAGACATCCGTGCAAGGCTTGGACAGCATGAGAGCCTTCGTGAGTGTATGCGCATGGTCCCTGTAAAGTTAATGGACCACACCGTGTGAACGAGGATGCTTGTATGACACCTACGTTTATATGAGAGATCACCAAGAATGATAGCGACGACTCCTCAAGTAGGACCGCACTTCCGAGGTGTGAGCTTCAATCATTTCTGCCTGAATTTGGGATTTCTCTGATCTTTGACAAAACCCATGTATGGTGTGTATCACTGTTGTGTAGGAATACATCTCATCCAAGTCTTCATCTGGCATTGGTTGTGCATGAAGCATTCTCGTTATTCATGCTCTCCAATGAGAGCATAAGATTCATGCTGGATAATGGTATCTGAGTCTTCGTGGGTTTGCTCTCTGTCCATTGTTCCATCATCAACGATGTTCCACATATCTTTGTTGTCGGCTGGGGGCACGGATGACTTGGATGGTGATCTACTCTCCCATAGATCAAATAATGCCAGTGAGTCATAAGAGGCATTCCAAAGACTGCCTTCGTTGATATCCATTGCATCTAGCTCGAGGTTGTTTGTAAACAAAGACTTTTCCAAGAGTGGTGTCGGGTCAAAGTCCCCGGAGGAAAGCAAGTTGTTCTTCCTTAGCTCTGATTCTGGCATCAATATCAAAATCATCGTCATGATCATCCGCCTCCACAGGAGTTACAAGTGATCTGGTTTGAAACATTAGCCATTAAAACTGACATTGGTCAGACTGGTGGAGAGGGACATTAAGAATGCTTGGCACAAATGTATCAACAACTATTTCTTGGACTGTCACTGGTGCCAGTGGACTGTGCGTGATAGATTCAGTAGACAATGATGTTATGTATAGAGTATGTTAGGTTTGTTGATTCATCGGGGGTTCTCCAACCACATTGTTAGGGACTTCATGAATCAGAATTGAGCTAGTGAAGCGCGTCAGCCCAGAGCATTCACATTCTTGTTGTGTGCCCTCTTTGTCCATTATGTGACTCTCCAAAGCTTCAAGGATCAAAAATACCATTTAGTCTCATCTACTGTAGCTTCCAACTGTCAAGAATAGGCTAATATCACTGGCACTGAAATGATCACATGACAATTTGGGCCGGTCAATGCTCACTGCTTCAAGTTCACGAAATTTATTCACAACGTAGGTAATGTAAGTACGAGGGAGTGCAGGTAGCATCGAAAATCAGGTATCTCTGCCTCCGTGAGACCAGTGATATTGAAACCTCATAAGACAGCTATAACCATTGCCAAAACCCACACACTGCAGTCATGTCCATTGGTCTGCAATGGGAGGCACTGAAACAAAAAGTAAAGACTCAGTAAGAGGGCAGTAATCATGAATCATACTGTAATGGGATATGCCACCTAGGGTCTGTAGTCAAGCCGAATGTCAGTGGGATACTTCCTCTTCGCAATAGTTAGTAAGCAGGTTATCAATCACATTACATCCTGAAATCTTCAAGTCAATGCTCTCGGTTGAGGCAGCATACATTAAAGCTTACCAGGACATCTGATTCCCAGGGACTTCACTGGGCAAGGCTGTCAAAGAGTTAAAGTTCATGGCATGTGAAGTCTGCAACACATAGAACCCAATGATTGTCAGGCGACAGCCGGTGGATGGGAATAATCCAGAAGTTCTTTTCCCAGAATCTCGTTTGCAAGGTTACTCTCCAAAGATCATGGTCTGGGGTTTTGCATTGAATCTGAGGGAGGTCATGGGTGGTGAGAACTGCAAACTGGGATGTATAGGCTGGTTGGATGGTGGAGAAGAGGAGGGGGATGCATCCATTGATGCACAAGTTATTTAGGCATGCCATAGAACTAGCCAATATCATGAGCTCGTGTGGCTCAAATCTAAGAGCGGGAAAGTTATATCATGGTGGGCATACCCTGGTAGTCCATTTGTTGAGTCCAATATGTGTGGATGCAGGAATACAGATTGCATCAAATGTTATGTCCTGGGCATCACAGCGCATGTTAGTTCTGTTGTCTTTGTTATGTGAAAAGAGATAATATACCTTGGATGCTACCCACTTTATCTCCACTGGAATCATAAGCTGGCCAAATGCTTTGTTGTTATCCATGTGATCCATGGGGGCATCCACAACATAATCCAGAAGTATGGCTTCCTCCGGTTTGAATGTTGCTTCATGGAGGGAAAAAGCTTGCTCTAGATCAATGTCTGCTTCTTCTGGCGCCAGTGCAGGATCTTCGACAGTGATTGAACTAAGCCAAGATAATGATATTTTGAGATTGTCTCCCAACAACCGGAGTGCCAGGTCTATTGCCTTGTTGGTCTGATCATCGAATTGGTGACAAGGTACCAGAGGGTTGGGCCAGCAAGAGCTGAAGGACAGAATGTTCTCATGTCGTTGTTGTAGATCCATGCAAAAAATTTCGTCTACAAGTTAACGTATGAGTAGTGCACTTGAACACATGTTTAAGGCTCACTGTCAGAAGTACGCAATGCCAGTTCAACTGCAGCCAATTCAACACCATACCACCGACACAAGTTGTCAGCCTTCATGCCCAACCAGCATTGTTCTTCCAGGCAGTGATCTCATTTTAGCATTGTGTGGATGCCATCATGAACAGCCTGATCCTTCATCCAATGGGGAATTTGTCCCTGAGATAGGGTGACCCAGATGTCTTCCATCAGGGACTGATCATTGCAGAGGTCATCAAGCTTTGTTGAGAGAGTGGTTGGTAGGGGGATAGACCAGGAAGGGTCATGAAGCTCCACTAGCTCCTCGCAGTACATGTTGAATTTGCATATAGCACTCATAAGAGCAGGCTGTCATTTCGATATGGCCTTACGAGTTTGTTGATGGAGTTTTGTACCTGCGCCCTGTACTCAATGGCATCTAGCTTCAAAAGTGGAGTGGGGCTTACCCAATGTCTGCTGAGCTCCACCTACAGCTCAGTCAAGCTTATTCCACTCAAAGAAACTACCAATAGCATGCTTGCAAATGTTGATCTTCAGGTCTTGCGCCAACAGGAGGATTCAAACAAAGTCAAGCTGGATACCTTCCAGCTTAGGGAACTTCTCGCCGACATTGAGGGACACATACAAAGCCTCCACCTTCTTCAGAAGGCAGTCATGAGTCCGATCAAGGCCATCAAGTGCGGTTGTAGTGCCCTCAGAGATTGCATCCTTCTGAATGGAGGCCCTTGCTGTATGAATTGCTCGATCTGTAAGATCGAGGTCTGCCTGTAGTGCCAGAACAGTGTCTAACTCCTTTTTCAGATGCATGGGAGTATCTAATTCAGCATATCAGCAGAGCCTCAGAAGAGAAGAGAGAAACGTATTACAAGCTTGTGATGACAGCTGTAGCTTCTTTTGGGAAGCCCACTGCTTCTTGAGCTCCTCAACATCAACACCACAGTTGAAACAATCCTAAACCCCTGAGGCGTAGCTGTCAAGAGGCAATAGTAATTGCCCAAGGAAAGTGTCTTGTTATCCTTGTGGTAACCTTTACCAAGGCAGTCTTGACTAGTCTTGCTTATAGACTAGGAACCAGAGGTATGGAGTAATAATGGTCTTATTGTTAATAGGAGACAACTCCAGGAAGACTTGATTAGAGTCTCCTGGCTCTACATGGGTCGTATATATACTCTACTAGTGTTTGTATGTATAGACACCTTATCTAGAGATATCCTGTGTCGTCCATGATGTTACAATGCATATCTAATAAGTAAGAATGGAAGAGAAGCATAAACATACACATAAGGTGTGGATCTAATGTGAATAAGAAGCATAGATGTTGAAACGACTAACCCACTGAAGGATCAGCTGTTTGAACTATAAGACAATAAGGGTGAATCTGAACCTCCTAGCAAGTAGGAAAACTCCAAGAGGACAAGACTAGTGTCCTTTAGAGCTAGGGGCATCCCTTATATACTATTCTACAGTTTGTACAAGTGTATACTACATCTAAGATATGCTATGCTATGATATTGCATGTATACTTCGTGTTCTACATGCCTACTAGGCTATGTCTACAATATATCTTTAGTAGGAAGGTTTCTAGACTAGTTCTAGACTTATGTGTAGCATGTAGTAAATGGTTGTGGTCTAGGGTATGTTGTACATGTGTAGGGTATAGGGCTAACTGTGTAATGCGAATGTAGTGAGGCATTGCATGAGGCATACCTGCACTAGAGTGCATGTCAATGAATTTGATGTTGAGTGACAGAAATCCATATTTTGGTTGAGCCCTTTGTGTAGCATATGGTCAGGGGTACCTACTGCACAGCCACTATGTTCGGCGGTTTACATTTCCCATAGTTCATCCGCATATTTTGCAAATCTGAATAGACAGTCCCCTAGAGAATCCTTTTAGTAATCTGTCCATATAATTTTGAGGATTTAATATTGTGGCTTCGAATTGTTATGAGGTGCTGAACATGTCGAACATATGTTTGGCACATGTTCAGTGGCTTATGTAAGCCTGAGTTTTGAAGCAGAAACATTTAAAATATGCTCTAAAGGTAGTTCTAGCTATAATCTAGGTGTCTCGAATGTTTTATTGGTAGTTCCGGTCCTCTGTGGTGTGTAGTACTGATTTTAGGCGATTTGG